>PVKE010024382.1:0-23857 GCA_004027555.1 Craseonycteris thonglongyai | reverse complement strand
ATTTCATGTTTTTAAATGCTTACTTGATTAAAAATTATCTTCCATAAATAATAATTTATTTAATTTGCTTCAGTATTCCCAGCTTTCAGCACATTCACAGGTCCTTAGCATTTCCTGAATATACAAATTAACGTGAGCAAGTCCATTTATATCTAGAAAAACAACATTATATAACTCCAAACACAGAAACTGAAGCAAACCCAAACTGGTAATTGAAGTGGCATGGGAAAAAAGAAATATAACAGTAACATAATTTGCAAACTTTATAGCCTCAGGAAACCTTTTATATTCTTAAATACTACTGAGGAACCCAAAGTGCTTATATGGGTTACATTTATAAACATTTACCATATTAGACATTAAAAATGAGAATAAAATATACATTTACTTACACATTCATTCAAGAATAATATATGTAAAATAAACTCAGTACATGCTACCACAAAAAACATACTTTAATGAAAAATAAGTATGTTTTCCAAACAATACAACTAGTAAAGTTTTGTTTTACACAAATAAATTTTTTAAAATATATATTTAGCTTAATAAAAGACAGCTGGATTCTCAGATCTGCTTCTATATTTAATGTACTATAATATCACACATCACATAGCTCTGGAAAAATCCACTTATAGGAAAATGAGAATAAAAAGGTAAAAGAATTTTGTAGTATATTATGAAAATAATTTTGATATTGCTGACCTTATGAAAGTATCCTAGCTACTTCCACAGGAATATTCAGACTCTTTTTTGAGAACCATTGGTATAATTTAACCTGAAAACTAGTACATGTTTTAAAAGAAATATGTGTACTATAAGTATTCATGCTGAAATATCAATAGGGATCACATATGTGTTAGTGGATGATTATAGAAATATGCTAATTTAAATATCTTATAATTTAAAATACGGTATAGAAGTTTTTACTATAAGATTGTAAGATTTTTAAAGATTTGGATACATTTTTCTATATCCTTGAGGTAACATACCAAGGGGGATCAAAGAAACAAAACAAAACAAAATGGAATGGTCTTTCTTTGATGTGAGAGGGGTTGTATGTTCAGAGTTCATTTCTCCAGGTCAAACAATAAACAAAAGTTTTTATCTGGAAGTTATGAGAAGGTTACATCACAATTAACAGAATAAACATCCTGAATTGTGGCTAAGAGATGACTGTTTTTTTCAATGACAATTTATTTGCCCATACCACTCATACCATGCTGTGTGTTCAGCAGTTTTTGACCAAAAATGGCATGACCCCAGGCCTAACCTTCCCTAGTAATCCAATCTCACTCTGAGTAACATTTTTGTTTCCCCAGATGAAAAATGTTTTTTCAAAGAAAAATATTTTGCTGATGTGGAAGAGGTCAAACAAAAAATGGCAGAAAATGGTGATCGAAGGGGAGCTGATTCGGGGTGGTGGGCACATAATGCAATGCATGGGTGATATGATATGGACTTATACATCTGGAAACTGTCCAATTGTTACCAATCAATGTCACCCCCATTAAATTTAACAATAAAAAAAAGGAAAGGAGAAAAGAAGTTAGACAAAAACACAAATTCAAAAAATGAAAAATGGCAGAAGCACTAAAAGGCATCAAAACCAATGAGTTCAAAAAGTGTTGTGAGCAGCAGAAAAATAATCTTGATAGGTATATTGCATGAAATAAAGAGTACTTTGAAGGTGACTTAAGTTCAAAAATGTAAGAACAAATACGCCTTTTGTTATACATTGATTTTGGGTTTTCGGGGCTCCCCCATAGTGCCTTATACAAAATAGGCTTTCAAAGAATATGTAATGAATAAAAATATTATTATGTAAAAAAACAACTAGATAACTCTAACTGCATCTTTTCCAGGCCTTATGGTCTGTTTTTTGAAATGGACAGACGAAAGTGGATTTATACTGTTGAAGTGATCCTACCATATTTCCTACTTCCTCCAAGTCACTCAACTTCTCAGGTTACTACAAACCCGTAAAGGTAGAATCTATAACAGGATGAAAAGTCTCCTATATGGTATGACTTAAGAGGTACAAACTCCTACATACTAAAAAACTATTCTTAACTATAGTTAATTTCAAATATGTTGACCAGAATTGCTAAGAATTATCCTTCTTCTTTATGACAATTTATATAGGAAAGTGTGCTTGAGAGAAACATTCCATCTTTCTTTTAAGAGTGAAGTAACCACTTAACCTGAACATTATATTCAAGTATAATACTTAAAATTTTCCCAGAAATTGTACACACACACACACAGTGAGAGAGAGATGTATGCAGCACATATCACTTAGAAAACTATATTTAATCCCTTAGTTAATCAAGATAGAAAACTTCCTGAGTGGGAGATGACCTTAGATAGTTTTTCTTCCACAGAGATAACCTTAAACATGAAACATTCTTGGTTGCAGTATAGATTCAAGATAATAAGAAATGTTGAGGACAGAGATAGGTGATTTAGAAAGTTGATAAGAACTAACTCACCAAACATAGAACATTTTTTTTACTGTGAATAAGCTTAAGTATTAAGATTTAAGATTAATAAACTTTTTATACATTCTATAAAATATTTTTTGTATATCTTACAAAAAAATAAAATCTTATATAATCCTTTACAGCCTAAAAGCCAATGGAAAGAAAAGCTGTCTCTTCTAATTATGTTTGCTATACCATATAAATTTCTATATCATATAAATTGATTAGGATCATTTTCAATTGTCCACAAGTCATGTCTAAATGAAAATACTAAAAACTGAAAATGATGTGGGAAAAATAATTTTTTCAATAATAAACTTTCCTTATTTATTTCATACTGGTAAAATGGTTTATTCATTCTTTCTGAATATTAATTGGGCATATTAATAATCACTTTTGCTACAAGGGATTCAAATATACAGAAAAACTAGATTAAAGTATAAGTGATATAAAATATTTACACAAATAACTAAAATATAAAACAATAATAAAATGCTTTGGTATTCCTCAGAGAAAGGGAATATTACTTTTTTTTATATAGAAAAAAGAAACATTTTAAGCTTTTGATAGCTACTTAAGAAATAAAGGGAGTAGAGTATCTGATTTTTTTTTCTTTTTCAGTCTTGAAGAGGAAATAAACCAGGTAAAAAACTTATCCTCAGAACAATACCTGAATACTAAGTGAGCAAAAGGCTACTAGCTTCATCAGGGAGAATAAAGAATCAAATTTAGTTTTCAGTTGTATTATTATAAAATAAAGGTAAAAACATGACTGATAGTAGTAAACGTTACAGGGAAAAAATGGTAAAGTGGAAGGTGCAAGATTAAGAAAACAATTCACAGAGATGTTGATGGTCAAGGTAATTGAGGAGCAGGAGGAGCAAGGAAGGTATTCAGCTTCAAAATACAAGTGTGGATATAATGTATTGGTGGTGAACACATTATACTTAAGAAGTAGCCAGAATTTCAGCTAAGAATGTAAGATGTCAAGATGTAGATGAAAAGCTGGGATGCCAGGATGGCTCAGCAGTTTGAGTACTCATTTTGCAGCCCCAGGGTCTAAGGATCGAGTCCTGGCCCTGGCCTGTGTGGACCTAAACTGATATGTCCCCCAGTTCAGTTCTTGCCGGGCCTGGCTTCCCAAGTGGGAGGCTGCCCAGCACGTGAGGATGCACCTCTCACGCAGGAAGCCCCAGGACCAGTTCCTGTGCTATACAGCCCCATGCCCCCAGCCGAGTTCCTGCCCTCTGCATCCCCTCACCCACCTATAGAATGAAACTGTATCAAAAACTGTTGATGTAAAACTATGGGGACTGCTCTGGGCCCTCTTCTTTCTCTCTGTTTCTCTCTGTTTCCCTGTCTCTGTCAAAAATAAATAAATAAATAAAATCTTTTTTTAAATAAATAGAGAAAAAAGTATGTCATATTTATGTTTATGTCCCTGGAACCTATAATAGTTCCATGAACTTAGCATGTGGTGAGGAAATGGTTATTGATGGAGGGCTGAATGTATAGTGTGTAGCTTCTGTCTCATCCTAGGAAATAGTGAATGAAAGTTTGTTTAAAAAAAAAAACAACACACAACAACTTAGAGACAGACCATAAGAACCTTGAGGGGGAAGCCAGGATGGCTTAGTGGGTTAAGCGCTCACTTTGCGTTGCCGGGGACCAAGGATTGAATCCAGGCCCCGGCCCATGCGGAATCATGTGCTGAACTGGGAGCTCCCCCAGTTCAGTTCTCTCTCTCTCTCTCTCTCTCTCTCTCTCTCTCTCTCTCTCTTTCTGTATATTTCTCTTTCTCTCTCTCTCTCTCTCTCAAAAAACAATTAAAAATAAATAAATAAATAAATATTTAAAGAACCTTGAGCATCCTAACAGATTACACTTTATTAGATTTCAGTATAGAGTTATAAAATGGTTTTCAAAAATGAGTAGCATTTTAAAGATATTCTTTAAGAAAATTTCTTTAATAGCAAGTTTTGCTCAAGGCAGATTAGAACATGAATTTTTTAACTATAGGTGCCATTTCTATTAGGTAAAACTGTTCACCTGGGGAGAAAAAAAACAAAGAAAGGGACTAAAAAACTATTTTTTTTTTTTTTTGGTGGTAGGCACTACATTACACATTAAAAATATTTTCTGATTATTTTCTTTTGCTAAACAAAGTTTTCCTTCACATTTCTATATGAGAAATCTGATGTTCAGATGCTAAATAATGAAAATAATGTAGAGAGCAAGGAGACAAGATTTATCCCCAACTTTACTCTAAGTATCATATTTCTACATAACAAAAATTATATTCTGGGCAGCACCTACTTCAAGGAAGCTGATTAAAAGACTTCATGGAAGTGCAGGTATTTGAATATTAGTGATGTAGATAAAGAGTGTCATGAATTATTGGTTACATTTCCCATAGAATTATTGAGTCTACTGTTTTTTCCCCTAGAATCTATACTCAGCTTATAATTCATTTTGACAAATTTTATGTGACAGAAGTGACAATACATATCCTCCAAGGATAAGTCATTAGTGTTGGAGCACCTATCAAATTTCTTGAAATGCTATCTCTGGGGCAAATTAGCCACTATGTAAAAATTCTGGTTCTCCAAAGATCACCATGCTTCAAGAACCCAATGTAAGTAGAGACCTTACAAAATAAAATGCCATGAGGAGAAAGGTCAAGGCCACAAAGTAACAAGGTTCCACACATATAAACAAAGAGGCATTTTTGAAAGTGGTTTTCCAGGACATCCAAGACAGCAGAGTAGATAAACACTCTGCCTACTTAGTTCCATGAACACACTAAAATTATAACTAAATTATAGAACAACAAACCTGGAGAACCAACCATCTGAAGTCTAGCTGAACAGAAGCTTTGTGACTAACAATACAAAGAAAGGTCATGTAGAGACTAATAAGAGGGGAAGAGTCGTGAAATGGACTAGCTCCAAACCTCCATGTGGCAATTAAGAATCAGAAGTAATATCTTGGCCATGGAGGTTCTCCCCAGAGGAGCTAGAGCTCCCAGCCTCCGGCTCCCCAGCCCAAATTACTGGTGCTAGGAAGAGGAATCCCACAATATCTGGTTGTGAAAACCAGTGGAGCTTTCAACTGTCTGGGTGGTATGGAAAGCTGCAGAAAATCCAGACATCCTCTTTAAGTGGACGCACATAGATTCAGTCACTCACAGGTACTCACACCAGGCTCTGGCAGAGGGATGCTAGCTCAGGGGGTGTTGAAAGCATGCAGGCAGCAGACTGAGGTATGTGGATTTAAGGTAAGAACGAGAGGACTTTCACTACATTTCCTGAGTGAAGTCCTTCTTCCATGTAGTTGGCTGGCATCTTTCTTGTGCTGCTCTTTCCACCAACATGGCCAAATCTGAATCTGATTGGTCTGATGAGCTCGGCTTGCACCACCCTCCTGACTCACTGGAACCCCACCCTACCCCAATACCAAAGGCACTTTCTCTGATGAGCAACCAGCCTCACCCACAATACAATCTTTATTGTAAAATTATTAGAGTCTGCAGGCCTCAGGAGGGCAGAAACTAGCATTAGTGTGTTGTAAGACTTTCCTTAAGTAGCTTCAGCACAGCGCTAGCACCAAAGCAAATCAGCAGGAATACCCAGTGTAGGTGACCAGGGAGACTCTGCAAGGTCTTCACAAGGTACCTATTACATAAGGCTACCCAGCAATATTAGGAGGCATAGAAGATGTAATAGAAACAGACACAGAGAGGCACTCAAAATGAGGAAGCAAAGAAATACATCCCAAATAAAAGAACAGCAGAAAACTCCAGAAAAAGAACTAAACAAGAGGATGCTGGGATGGCTCAGTGGGTTAAGTACTCATCTTGAAGCCCTGGAGTCCAAGGACCGAAGCCTGGCCCCGGCCCTTGAAAACCCATATGCTGAACTGGGGAGTGCTTCCCATGTGGGAGGTCCCCAGTTTGGTTCCCATGTGAAAGGCTCCTGGCCCAGTTCCTGCCCTGAGCAGCCCCACACCCACCTATGTGGAATAAAACTATGTCAAAACACAAATGATGTGCAATTATGAAGACTGCTCTGGTCCCTCCCCCTTCTCTCTCTCTCTCTCTCTGTCTTTGTCTCTATCGCTCTGTCTCTCCCTCTGTCAAAACAATAAAATAAATCTTAAAAACAAAACCCTATAAAATACATGGAGTGTATTGTGCTGCGTGAAGTGTCAGACAGAGAAAGACAGATGCAATTTGATTTTGCTTATATGTGGAATATAAAGAAGAAAATAAAACAGAAACAAACTCATAGATACAGGGAGCATTATTATAGTTGCCAAGTGAGATGGGGGTTGGGGACATGGGTGAAAAAAAAGCAAGGGATTAAGAAGTACAAGTTGGTTATTAAAAAGTTGTTATATGGATGTAGAAGTATATCATAAGAAATATAGTCAATATTGTAATAACTATATGTAGTGTCAGATGTGTACTAGATTTGTTGCAGTGATAGTTGGAAGGAGGTTGGGGCAGGGTATAAAGGTGAAGTGATTAAGAAGTCCAAATTGGTAGTTATAAAATCGTCATGGGCTATAAAGTAAAGTATAAAGAATGATATGATAATAACTATATATAGTGCCAGGTGAGTATTAGACTAGTCAGGAGAGTCACTTCTTAAATTATATAAATATCTAGCCATTATGTTATACACCTAAAATTAATATAAATGCTGAACGTAAGAATAAAAGAAGAGGTGGTACATGAGGGTTGTCCAGAAAGGATACAGTCATGTAATATGAAAAATAGATGCATTTATGGCTAGAGTTTTTCCAGACAGCCCTCATATATATAATGAAATATTACTCAGCCACTAAAACAAATAAAATCTTACCATCTACAACAATGTGGTTGATCCTAGAGGGAATCATGCTTAATATAGTAAGTCAGGTAGAAAAAGACAAAATCTGAAGAACAAAATAAACAAATAAAACAGAAATAGTCCCATAGATACAGAAAATACTTTGATGGTTGCCAGAAGGGAGGAGATTGGAGAGGTGGGTGAAATGGGGAAGAAGTACAAATTTATAGTTACAAAATAGTTATCAGGATATAAAGTATAGGATAAGAAACTTAATCAATAATATTGTAATAATTATGTATGGTGTCAAATGAGTACCAGATTTATCAAGGTGATAATGTTATAAGTTATATAAATGTCTCATCACTATGTTGTATACCTGAAATTAATATAATATTGTGTGGCAAACATAATTTTTAAAAATATATAAAGAAAAAAACAGAAAATGGTTTTCCAGCCCCAGTAACCCCAGCTGATACCATGCAGATTGGGCATAGACTGCCTGGCAAAGTTCTTCCCCAAGATCTGACCATCAAAACTGCAAAAAATGTGAAATTGATGAGAAGGAATAGGTAATTGGAACATCCAGGAATAGCAGATTTGCACCACTACTATTGACTATTTTTAAAATTATATATCAAATAATGCTTATGAACATTGAATCTTAGATGGATAATCTAATGACTGATGATAAATTAAATCAGATAATTCCAATAAAGTAATATCTCTCTCTATCTCTCTCTCATACACACACACATATCCATACACCAAGTAAACTAAAAAAGAGCAGGTGAAAATGAAATGAAATGTGAGGAGAGAAAAAATCTCTAGTAGTCAGCACTGATCCATCAAATAGCACTCACTCTGATATTTGCGGTACTTTACCTCAAAGGGTTATTTTTTTAAATCCTCCTCACCTCTGTGGGAATCTTTTAGTCCCAGTGACCCACCTTCAGCAGTGCACCCCACAGCTAGGTAAAATCAATTCTCAGTTTAAATTCCACCAACAAGGAAAGACTTAAAGGAAAGGAGAGAAAGATTTAACAAGATTTTTATCAAGACCTCTCTGCACTTCACACATTGGGGCCTTGAAATGTAATAAGCATTTGCTAGTGATCCTGGGGTAAGCTATTTTCTCTCCTCTCAGCTAGACTAGGAATGAGGCCACAATGCTTTATCTAAAAATCTCATTAAAAAAAAAAGCTAACACTAAACTGTAAACTAAGAAAGGTTTTGTACTTTCAGAAAGCATTCCATCAAACAATCATTGATTGTTTCCTGTCCATAGATAATCCTGACTAAGTACGCTCATTGATTTATGTCAGTTCTAAAAGCCCCAATTCTCCTGAATTATTCTAGTGCATTTCAAGCCAACCAATTCAAATTCATTTATTTAATCTATGGACTCCACTAAAAATTTTCAGTCATTTCAATTGGATTTTCAAATGTGTAAATCATTTAAATGCTCATATCTTCTCTAAATATTTCATATTTGGAAATAATCCATTGATGGGCACCATGGTACTTTAAGTGGAGTTAAATATATGTGTGCTTACTTAGCTCATATACTGTGATCTGTCAAGTACCTTTAGTATCTCTGACAGCACTTTACGATTTAATCTGAGCATTTGTTTCTAACTTGTCTTCAGTAGTGACACTCAATCAGCATAAGATCCTAGTCGCCATTTGATTTTAGATAATAACAAGTATAAATTATCATGCTGCACAGGCTGGAAAATGTGTCCTTTAAATTGACATGATTCCCCTTATTTTCATTTCTTAAAGTTTACCATATATACCAGCGATTGATAGGTCTCGCTTTTCCATAGATTTCCTAAAGTAAATTCTAAAACATGACGACCCGTAAAATATCCTGAAAGTGACATAGTACAATAATTCAAATAGAACAATTTTCACAATTCTTCACTTCTGCCATCTCTATATGTTACATGTTAATTAATTTATCACATTAAAAGATTTCAAATCCATAAACTTAGCCTGGTCGTTTGGAAAGAACTGACTTCTTTACCAACCCCAAACCAAGGAAATTAGGCAAAGATAAGGCAGCATCTCAGGCTGATTTGCATCGTGTATCTTCCCCACTTCAATAGTATGCGGCTCATGAATTACCAACCAATTATATAGAATGCACCATCAATAGGCAAAGGAAGTTTAACTCCTGGTTTTCATACTGGAATAATTAGGATCCTTAACTGGAGTAAACGGTCTACTTGGTCATGGCTAAAATATATACTCGAAGTTGAAAGTATACATATATCAACTAAGGTAATTTATATTAAAATTATAGCATTCTAGGCTTAGAAAAGTCTTTAAGGTTTATCTAGTTTCTTTATTTTAGAAGTAAGAAAAAGGCTCCAAAAAAGTTTTTCCCTCCTGTATAAGTACAAGGCTGAGTCTACAAAATTTCCCCACTTCCCCATCCAGTGCTTTCATCATCCAGACTTGCTAAACTCCCTTATTCCATGCTGTGATTCCCCCTCTAGGCCCTTCATCAAGACACTTCCTTGCTTTATATTCAAAGGGGTTGGAAGGACAGGTAAGGCAAGGACTGATACTACTGATTCCTGCTTTATGTGGAAATCATTTTCTCTTCCAGTCTGTACACAACCTCTAGCATTTCTTCAGGTGGTATTGGTTGGTTTTTGGAAGAAGCAAGAGAAGCTTTGTCCAAAGCCTGAGATTGTGATTTAGGGGACTGGGGGTGGGGGGGGGGGAATACTGCCTTTTTAAAACAAGTAGTTGATTTTATCAGGAGTGAGCAATACGCTAAAAAAGAAGTTTTTATATGAACTTCTTCATTTGTTTAAGTATTCAGAAGCTAAACGTGCAGTTAGATTTCCTGTGTATGAAAGGTTGGCTCACAGACTTATATGGCAATATTTGGTATGAATGGCCTTCCAGTAAAAAAAAAAAAATGAAGCTGAAGTTTTTGTTAATCTTCACCCTATATCTGTGTTCACATCCTCATATTCCTTTCTCTCTCAATTTTAGTCTTAGCAAGGTCTCCTTGGTCTAACCAATTTAGCTAATTCTAGGTATGATAATTCATAATAACTTCACTTTCTAAGAGTATCCATATTTTCACATGAATTTCTTGGGGTCAAAAGCTGCTCTGAACTGTATATAAAAGCTTACTCTGACAACTGTAAAAATCATAACACCTTTTCGCAGCACACCCAACCTATGTTTACCCTGCCCTTTTCCTTTCTTTCAAAGCCTTTTTTTTAATGTACTATAAACATATTTATATGGTATGTTTATAGTTTATTGTCTCCTTATTAAAATGTGAGCTCAAAGGGGAAGGAGTCTTTGCTTTTTTTCACTGATGTATCTCAAATGTTGAGAACAGTACCTGCATTATAGGTATTCGATACGTACAAGATGCTGAAAATATAACAGATACCTATGTGTATACGAATCTCTATCAATAGCTATTCAATATCAAGATATGTGTGAATACTATCACTATTGTTTTTCCTCTAATAAGTAGAATAGAAAAGTATTTTATTCTGTGTAGTACTCCTGAAATCATCCAATGTTTAAAGTCATTAATTATATATAATGTCTGAGTCTGTTCTGAAACATTCTTGCCAGGCTATATGAAGTCAGATTTGTCCAAGATCATAAAACCAATGCTTAATAAAAAATTAAAAAATTAAAAAGTTTATGTAATAGTTTAAAATTTTGTAATTTTTTTTAAATGTATTGGATACTAGGGTAGCATAATATCTATAAATTTTTAATTATATAGATGTGTAAAGTTTAAAGAATAAAAATGAATAAGCGTCCATGTACTCACTACAGCTTAAGAAGTAGCTTATTAGAAAAACATCTGAAGTTCCAAATGTGTGCCTCCCAAATTCCATTCTTTCCTTTGTGTCCCAGAAGACAGCTTATCTAGACTTGTTATTCTTTTAACAATTTTACCAGATATTTGCATCTCTCATCAAAAAAATTGCTTCATTTTGCCTGCTTTTGACCTTTAGATGATTTGGAATTAAAAAATATATATGTTCTTCAGGAACTTTAAAAAAAATTTCCACCAGTGTGTTATTAGATACATTATGATCTTTCATTTTCACTATTTTGTGGCATTTCATAGTATGAACATACACGATTTATATATCCTATCTTTTGTTAAAAGCATTTGCATTGCTTTAAGTTTCTTTCTTTTTTTACTATGAACAATTCTGTTAGAAATACCCTTTTCTATGTTTCCCTTTCTGGTACACGTGTGATAGTTTTTCAGGGGTAGGTGTGCAAGTGCTTTGAAAGGTTATAGTACTAGGAGTAGAGGAATGTTGACTGTACATTGTACATATCTTCACCTTTTCTGAATAATAGTATAATGTTTTTCATAGTGGTTATATAAATATGCATTCTTTCTTTTTAATATGCATTCTTAATACTTTTGTGTAAAACATCTATCTTCTTGCATTCTCATTAACACTTGATATTCTAATAAATATTTTAAGTAAAATACATTTTTCTTTTCAGACATTGAGCCAGTTTTGGGTATTAATAAATAAATGAAAATACCAGCTTTTGCTCCTTAGAAAGGCAAAAGTAGCCAATTCACAAGAAACAGTGTCTCTACAAAGTATTCATGAATAATCACATGCAATTATTTTCAATACACATATAGTCAAGTATCATGTAATAGCCAGGCATGTAATACTTTCACTTAGAAAGTAGGTAAAGTTGTTTTTTGAGGTTCCCAATATAGATGATTCATTTTTTTTATTGTTGTACACTAGACAAATAAATTATTCTAAATTCCTCAACTATACTACATAGTTATTTCTAAGATAGACCTGGCAAGAATTTCAAATTCCAACATTTATTCTGTGGGATATCTAAGTTGAGATATGTTACATAAGGAAAGTATTTTATGTTACATTGAGTTTGAAAGCACTGAGTTTAATTTCATTCCAATGTATTTATTTACTGTGGGTCATTTTAGTCTTTATTAAATTAATGTACATTTTGACTTGAATTGCCAGAAGAAACACCTAATATTTATTGCTTTCTAAACTTTTTAGACCATGAAACCCTTTGCCTATACTGTTTTGTGAAACATATTTTTAGAATCACCAGATAATATTTAAATAAAATTCTTAACAAAAGTCTTGCCATGCAAAATTTTGCCTGTACAAAGTATGCAACTATATTCCATTCTTTGATAAGATGAAATGGAAAAAGTAAATCATATGTACTGCAAGAATGTGGATTTATATAGCTTTCCTGAAAGGCAAAATGATTACACACACACACACACACACACACACATGCATACACACATACATACAAATACATACATACACACATACAAACATGCACATACACACACATACACACACACATACAGCTTTAAGTAATTTTTCTTAGGACAATGTTTTGGACCTTGTATTTTTCAGCACTAGAAATTACCTTTGCAAAATAATAAGACAGTCATTCAAACATATGCCCAAAGATGGTAAAAAATTAGAAACAAACTAAATTTACACTAATAAATAAGCTCAGTTATATTAAAGTAGATCAATATGCTAGAAAATATGCAAGCAGTTAACACTCTATCCACAAAAAATCCAGAATTATTTAATAGTATCAGGAAATATTCATAAAATGCAAGATTCAATAGATAAGTATGAATATTTTAAAGTAGATATATTTAAAAAATAATTATGGGAGGAAAACATATCAAAATTTTAATAGAGATAATGACTGAATGGCAGACTTATGATTAATTTTATTTGTGAAATCTTGCATTTTTCTCAAGTGGTCTATACTTTACAACTATTGCTTTAACAGTAAGAAAAGATTATAAAATATGACAATTTTAAAAAGCCTTTGAAATTCACCATTAAAACCATTGAACTATTAAAAAATGCTCATACAATTTAACACCAAAACCACAAACAGTCCAAATCAAAAATGCGCAGAGCACCTGAATAGACATTTCTCCAAAGAGAGCATACACATGGCCAACAGACATATGAAAAGATGTCCAACATCACTAATCACCAGATAAATACAAATCAAAAACACAATGAGACAACACCTCCCACATGTCAGAATGGCCATCATCAATAAATCAACAAATGACAAGTGCTGATGAGGATGTAGAAGAAAGGAAAATCTCATGCACTGATTCAAATAGATATATGCATCCCTATGTTCCTTTCAGCATTACTAATAATAGCCAAGATATGGAAGCAACATAGATGTCCATGAATATATGAATGGATAAAGAAGATATAAACACACAAACATACACACACACACACACACACACCCCACTGATATATTATTCAGCAATAAAAATGAATGAAATCTTGTCATTTTGCTAAGTTAAATAAGTCAGACACAGAAAGAAAACTACCATATGATTTCACTTATATGTGAAATCTAAAACAATAAAGATAAAAATAAATGAATGAACGTAAAGACCCATAGATATAGAGAATAAGCTGATAGTCGCCAAATGGGAGGAGGGGGTTGGTAAAAAAAAAAAATTTTTTTTTAATTGGGATATAATTGACATATAACATTATATAAATTGAAGTTTTTTTTAATAATTATGGTTAATATAATATATAAAAAGATGAACAAAATGTAGTTTAATGCTAATAAGTATGATGTATACCAATTTAAAGAATGAAATTAGGGGAAGCTGGGATGGCTCAGTGGTTTAAGCGCTCACTTTGCAGCCCTGGGGACCGAGGATCGAATCCCGGCCCCCGCCCGTGTGGACCCATATGCTGAACTGGGGAGTGCCCCCAGTTCAGTTCTCACTGGGGCGAGACCCCGGCCCAGTTCCTGCCCTGTGCAGCCCGCGCCCACCTGTGGAATAAAACTATGTGGAAAAACCAATGATGTGCAACTATGGAGACTGTTCTGGGCCCTCCCCCTTCTCTCTGTCTCTGACTCTGTAGCTCTCTCTCTCTCTGTCAAAAACAATAAATAAATCTTTAAAAAAAAAAAGAATGAAATAAAAGAGTTTAGGAGTTTTTATAAAATGCAATCAGAAACTGAGCGTATACTACACACTACACATTATTCATTGTATACTGTATACTATACAATATACATTCTCCACTATGTATGAGGAATGATTTAAAAATATGGTGAATAAATAGAAAAAATTATAGTAAAAAACACATTGCCACTAATCCTCCTCAAAATACTCTTCCTTGCTTTAAACACACTTATCCCATCATTCTTGTCACTTTCTAAAGCAGTTCTGGAAGTCCTCTTTCATGGGTGTCTTTAATCACACAGTCATGGCTGCCTCAACATCCTGAATCATTTCAGATCACAAACCGCTTCTGGTATCATAATTTCTGTCAAATAAAAACATTATGATGTGTCCTCATTCACCTTATTCACCAGATCTGGCACCATGCAACTCCTGGCTCTTCCCCAAAGTCAAAATGACCATGAAAGGTAAATGTTTTGAATCAGTTTGGGACATCTAGGCAGCCATAATAGCTCAACTAAAGACACAAAAAAGGACTTCCAGAACTGTTTCAGAAAGTGCTAAGAACATAGGGTAAGTGTGTTTGAAGTGAAAGGGGGTGTTTTGAGAGAGTTTAATAGCTATAATTTTTTACTGTAATAAATTACAATAAATAAATTTTTACTATAATAAATCTTTTCAAAGATTTTTATTATTTTTGATGGAGATAAAGACAGAGAAAGACAGAGAGAAGGGGGAAGGTCCAGAGCAGTCTCCATAGTTGTACGTCATAAGTTTTTGACATAGTTTCATTCCAAACAGGTGGGCAGTGTACTTCTGTCAGCTGAGGGCAAAATCAGGGCCCTCCCACATGGGAAATTTGCCCCAGTGAGAACCAAACTGGGGGCACACCCCAGTTCAGCATATGGATCTGCACTGGCCAGGGCCAGAATTTGGATCCTCAGACCCTGGGGATGCAAGACGAGCACATAATCCGGCATCCCAAAATTTTTGTTTTTTTAAATATTCACTGTATTTTTATCATATTTTGTAATTTATACAATATGCATACACCATATATTATATACATATATGCATAGTGGTTATTTAAAGGCCCTCTGGCAATTACATGGTGCCAGCACTGAAATGGCCTTGACTCTGTACATGGAAGAGCTGATTTCTACATGGACAGGAGAAACCTTCCAGATTTGCAATTACATATGCTCTGCTTCCTTGTCACTTTTCACTGTGATGTGGTAATTCATACTAATTTGTTATGAAATTATTAGAAGTATAAATTAGGGGAGAAAAGAACAGAGAAGTATATTTATATGTATAAAATATTTTATTATGTATATTTCTAAGATCACTTTTCAATTTGTAGTTGGTTGAGGGCACGAAGGAGAATAAGAGTTGTGACAATTTAATATATTTGAATGTGTGTATATATGTCTCACTACTGTAATCATACTTTGACTTTTCTTTTCTATTTTTGGTAAGTTAACAAGGTTCTATGTGCTGAGTGACAAAAGGACAGTAAAGAAAGGGGTTACAGATTTACAGAATTCTGTGAATTCTGAAAAGTAGCATAATAATGGTTGTTAAGTATATGATTACTATCATCAGTACTAGTGCTGTACTGTACATAACTCATAAATGTTTCCATCTGGATTCAAGTTCAAATAATAAGGCATTGAAATCTTGTAAAAAAAAAAGTCTTAAAAAATACTAACAACTGAGTAATAAGTAGGTGAATTTGTGGCATTCCCTATGTATGTGTGTTGTTTTCTCAGACAACTTTAAATAGACAATTTTATGTAATACTTATACAATCTAAATGATGGTTTGGTTCCCCATTAGCTTGGCACCAAGAAGCAAAAGGTGCCACAAAAATTCTTTGTTTTCAAATTCTAAGATCACTGTATCAGGATACCTTCCTATAGTACCAAGAGGCAGTATAATTTCTTTAAGGAAGAATTTATAGCTGAATTTAAAGTCCTTTTAGAACCCCCCAAAAGATAATGTGGTTGAGCAGAAAATTTGTGGCATCTCCAATATATAGCAATAAAGAGATGGAGAGATAGGTAAGCAGAAATAAGACAGGTAAGTAGGTAGGTAGATGATAGATATAGATAGATGATAGATATAGATAGATGATGGATGATAGATAGATAGATGATAGATAGATAGATAGATAGATAGATAGATAGATAGATAGATAGATAGATAGATGATAAATGCATAGAGATAGATGATTAGATAGATAGATGGACAGTTGGATGGATGGATGGATGGATGGATGGATGGATGGATGGATGGATGGATGGATGGATGGATGGATAGATAGATAGATAGATAGATAGATAGATGATAAATAGAGATATATGATTAGATAAATAGATGGACAGTTGGATGGATGGATGGATGGATGGATGGATGGATGGATGGATGGATGGATGGACGGATAGATAGATGATAGATATATGATAGATACATATATACATAGATACATAGATACATAGATAAAGATAGATGATAGATAGATAGATAGATATGATAGAGAGATGATAGAAGTTGAAAGATAGTAAATAAATAGATAAATATGTAGATGTGTGATATGTATAATCTGTCACATTTATCATAGTCTACACATTCGAGTTAGAAAGGTAAATAATAATTTCAATGTTAGATCTTTGGTGAAATGTTAAACATAAATGCAGAGAGACTCAAAGTTAGAATTTGTAATAGTTTTATAATTCCCATCACTTTCTAGCACTTTCTCAGACTGCAGAAGACTTATAGTTACTGTGTAACTTTTTTTAGGGACAGCACTTTTCCTCACATTCATAAAGTTATCCACTGACATAAAAACATGATTTAACATAATGTCCAATGGTTTATTGGATTTATTTATTACTTTTTGACAGTTGACACAGCAGCCAATGATGGATCAGACCTTTATCACAAGGCAAATAATTTATAGCACCCCTGATTACATATAATTTTAGATATTCAACTTAATGGATTTGCAAATCAGAACAAAATAATTTTTATTCAACTGCACACTTGTGTTAATCTGACTACAGAACATATTCATATTGATATATGTTTTTCAAAAATTATCTAGTACCACAATGGAATAAAAATCATTTGCTAGTAGTCAATTAAAATTTTCGTTTTTAAAAATATTGACTGTACTAGAATAATCAATTGACACTTGGCATAGCATTATTTATAATACTTGAACTCAGCAGCAATATAATTTAGAAATTGGCCACTGGGCATATGCTGGTAATGAATGGAATCCATGTTTAATTCAAACTCATAGGCAAAGATATTACATTTAAATAACATTAATATTGTGACAATCAAACAAAGACAAAGGAATTAAATATTAAAGCTGCCATTCTTTCTTTAACTAGGATATTTACTTTGAAAGATAGAAGAATATAGCATTTTGAGTTATATACTGATTTTCAAACTGGTAAGAAAAGTATATTGTTTTAGAGATTTGTTTAGCTGGATTTTTGTGACATGTTTAATAAACTAGGCCAAATTTTTGACAAAATGCAAAATATGGCTTCATTGAATCCATGCTCATAGCCCCAGACACTATCCAATGGGAAAAATCTCCTCAATATCTCTGAAAAAAAAATGTTTTTATCCTGAAAAAGACCAAATTTCATTAGATTTTTTTAAATAGTAGTTATAAAAGTTAGAAATTCAAATTACAACAGCAAGTCAAAATATTGCATTCTCTTTATTTTGACAAGAGCTCTTGCTGGTGGCCAACTAGAGTTGACCATGATCCACTGGTGGAAAGCTAAGTAATTTGGGGGTAACTGCCTGAATTAAGAAAAAAGAGCTGGAGCAGATGCTACAGTATACCAGAGCCTAGCAGCTAGGCAGCTAAAAGTAAAAGAAACTCTTTCCACGCACATGTACAGCTGCCAGAGGCAAGAATCAACTCCTCACAATTGAGGTAGCTGTATGTATTTGGACAAGCAACAATAAAAAGTGAATGGATCACGACACATGGAGAAAATTAGAAGTAGCCCTTGCCCTGAAAAAGTCTGCCCAGGCCTGAACTAGAAAAAGCATAAACATTACTACACTAAATGTTTGGTTAAAAATATTCAAAATCTGGTGGAAGCCGGGGATGGCTCAGTGGGTTAAGCGCTTGCTTTGCAACCCTGGGGACCAAGGTTTAAATCCCAGCCCCGGCTCATGCGGACCCATGTGCTGAGCTGGGGTGTGCTTTTCATGCAGGAGGCCCCCAGTTTAGTCCCCCACACCCTGGTTTGGCCTCTGATATCAGGGAGCATACCTCCCATGGGAGGAGGCCCCTGGCCCAGTTCCGGCCCTGTGCAGCCCCCATCCACCTGTGTGAAATGAAACCAAGTCGAAAACTAATGATGTACTACTATGGAGACTGCTCTGGGCCCTCTCCCTTATCTCTGTCTCTCTCTGCTTCTATCTCTGTCTGTTGAAAACAATAAAATAAATCTTTTTCTTAAATTCAAAATCTGTACTAAAAATGATCATTTGAATAAACTAATTAGATAAAGAGAACAATTTAAAACATGAAGAGAAAAATTGTTGTAATATGTTTAGATTCTGGTCCCAACTTTCCCACTGAGCAGTTGTGGAATATTGGACAAGTCACTTCAGGTATTATATTTGCTCCATTAAGTGAGGGAATGGGGTTCTAAGGACCTTCCAAGTTCTAAAATTCTGTGAATCTGTATTTTGAAAAGTAACAAATATGCATAAATGTGGGCTCAGTTTCATTACCTGAGTTTTTCTTACTTACCTATCACACAAATAAACATACCGGTATTAAGAAAAATAAAAACAAAGCACTTTGAAATGCAATGTCATGATTCTTTCACATATAAGTAGGTTAATCTCATTCATAGGAGCATATACCTCTAGCTTTTATACCAGCAATGATACTTCTTGCTTATTCTCTTACCTCTTCTTTTGTTTTCCTTCTGTCAACCTTAGGAAGAAAGTCAAGTACAGTGGAACATAGGAAGTTATTTAGCTCACAAGAGCAAAGCCCTATAACTTTGACTCTGTTGGTGAATAAGTGTTCTTCTGTCCTTTCCTCAGGACAAGGAAAATACATCCCTTTGTTCAAACCTGGTCAGTTATTTTAAGTGTCAAGTAGACGCATACATATAGACAAAGGTTAAATGTGTCTGTGAAAAGTTTGGAGAGCAAATTTCAATCATTTCCTCAATAATCAACACAATACCAACTAAGGAGATTACTTCCCAGTTTTCTAGTTCTAAAGCAGACACTTTGAAATTGATGAAAAACAGCCAGCTGAAATTCAATCTGCTTCTACTAAAGTGATGTTTTTGTCATGTTAAACACTGTGCAGTCTATCCCTTTAATGTTTATATATGTGTATAATTGTTGTAACTTCTCAAAACATTAAAATAAAAAACTAAAAATAAAAATTGATTCTATATGTTATTGAATAAAAGAATTGTCAAAATATCTTCTATTTTCAGATCACCTTTACCTTTAGTCTACTATATTCTACCATTATTTTCCGGAAGGTACCAAAACTTAAGAAAATAATACTAGAAATCTGTATTGATTTCATGTTAAGACCAAAGTTTATTATTTGAATGTTTCATCAATTTAACAATACTTTACCAAATGAAGCATATAGTGCTAGTCACCTGATTGGTAATGTCCTATAACATACCACTAAATTACACTCACTTTACATTGACTTATCAAAGAGACTGAGTACCAAAACTGTCGCTAGATGACTATATCTGTTGCCCTGAATTTGTTAACTCAAATAGTTGTTTCTTTGTTTTGAAATACCAGGAAGCAGGGAAGCTGGGTTGGCTCAGCGTGTTAAGCGCTTGCTTTGCAGCCCCGGAGCCTGAGGATTGATTCTCAGGCCCAGCCCATGCAGACCCATATGCTGAACTGGGGTGTGCCCCCAATTCAGTTCTTGCAGGGGCCTATGTGGGAGGCTCCTAGTCCAGTTCCTGCCCTGCGCAACCCTGTGCCCACCCATGAAGGCTAACTATGTGGAAAACTAATGCTGTCAACTATGGAGACTGCTCTGGGCCCTCCCCCTTCTCTCTGTCTCTGTCTCTCTCTGTCTCTCTCTTTCTCTCTCTCTGTCACAAAACAATAAAAATAAATCTTAAAAAAAAAAAAGAAAAGAAAAAAAAGAAATACCAGGAAGCACTAATAAACAAGTATAAAATTATTCACTGGGCTTAACCCACAAAGCAGTTAATTGCATTTGTCATACAGAAGGTGAGAGAACCAGATCATAGTTCAACATGAATAATCACTTCTGATAGTAAAAACACAATCCTTGAAATTAGAATTTTATGGAATATTGTGATATGGCTGCTGAGGATGACTCAAATTTTGCAAAAAAAGAAAATGTAATGTATAGTATTTTTTTTTAATCTGCTTCCAAAGATTTTTAGAGATTTTTTTTTTCTTTTTACTTTGTGCAAGTCTAAATATCATATGTACTCTAACAAGGATTAACTTTTTCTATTTACAGTAAAATTCCTAGTTAAATTATGAGGCAAAGTGATGATTTTTTGTAAATATTTGAGTGCTGTCGGAAAAAATATCCAGCCATTGTCAATATAATGAGAACAGTTACATGGCTGGATACTTTATAGACAGCCCTCCGATATTCATGTTATACTGTTCAATACAATTTGAATGTAATGTCTCAATCACAGTAAGAATTTATTTCTTAATTAATCGAAGTCAAAAATGGATTCTCCTATTTGATGGGCAGCTTTTTTCAAAATAATAATTTTGAGAACTGGGTTTATTTCATATTATACATCTGCCACATTCAACACCTGGCTTGATGGTTGACATAATTTTCTACATAGTCAATGGGAAGAGAAAGAACACGTGGAGAAGGAATACACACCATAAAATCTTTTCCTTACATTCTATTAGTGAGAAGTAGTCAACTGGCCCAACTTAAATGCAAAGAATACTGGGAAATCCTTGTTGCCTTGATTGGATAGTGCCTTCTCAGCTATATCTGTATTGTAAAAAAAAGACCACAATGGCTCACTAAAAAAAAAAAAAAAAAAGCAATTGTGAAATGCTTTATATTCTGTTGCTAAATATTGTATGTTCAATCAGGTTAAAAAAAAAAAAAAAGCTGCTTTTGTTTTTTCTTTCATCAGGAAAGTGTCCTGACATAACATGAGATACAAAAGTATTATTTTATATAAAGAATATTTTTATATCTCATGTAATCTCTAACACATTTGGAGATATAAAAAATTTATCTGAACAATTTTTTATTTTCTCCCCAGATTATTAAAGCCATGTACTCTTCCTTATTTTACCCAATCCAAGGATTCTCTAAAATATAGAATAAGTATCTAGATATATGAAGACATGTAAATATTAGAAACAAAACACATATAATGTAGATCCAATGTTAATAAATCAGACTGCTAAGAGAAACTGAAATTCTAGACAATCTCAGTGTGGAAAACCTATTTCCATAACCACTGACATTTATTTCTTTTCCCAAAGTTCCATATGACATTATGAGAAATGCAGTTGATTTGGTATTCATTCAAAAAACTCTTTTTTCCTGAGCATAAAGAATTTATAGGAAACAGTTTCTCCTCAAAATTTATGTCCACTTAAAACCTCATAATATGCTCTTGTTTGGAAATAGGGTTTTTGTAGATGTAATGAATTAATTTGAGATCACAATGGATTCTCATGAGCCCTAAATCCATTGATTGGTGTCCTTAGTAAAAAGAGATAATACACAGACACACAAGGAAAGGCATGTGAAGACACAGAGGAAAGAAGGCCATGTAATCATGGAGGTAGAAATTGGAGTGGTGCAGCTATAACACAAGAAATGCCGAGATCCAAGATGGCGGCATGAGAGGAGAACGCCGATATCTGCCTGGGAAGGGCCTTGTGAACAGAGGGGAATCCACAGGGGAAACCCTGAGAAGAAACCTCAACTAAGAGAACCACACAACACAGAACAACACACAAAGGTTAGAGAAAACAGGGGAGAGCGGGAGAGGGAAAGGGAAGCAGTGGTTCGGGGACAGAGACTAGGAGCGCGGCCCAGGGCTGGCAAAAACAAAGGGGGATTGGGGGACTATGGTCAAAGTGGAGCTGGATCAAGGGCGGGCTGGAAGCCAAGACCTAGGGAGCGTGGAAGCCCCACAAGACTGTGGACAATTTAACATCCAAACTCAAGGGACAGCATACACTGTCCTAATCAGATCACAGAGCCTAAAGTGGAACAGGGACTCTGGAGCAGGGCGGCGGCACTTCCCGGCAGGCGGGGTGAGAGCAGGGCACCAGCCCACAACAGCTCAGCACCCCTGATTTACGGAGGAGATTGACTGTGAGGGAGCGCCTTCTGAGGACAGGGCTCTTGGAGTGAGGGCTGGGGCTTGAGTGGGCATAGCTGCATTGGACGTGCTTGGAGTGAATCCGTTAGTCTCAACAGAGCCGGGAGCATAGAGCGGCTGCCGCGCGAGCTACGGCCTGTGCGCGCAGGGCTTTCGGCGCCCCACCCACCGGGCCTCCGTGGCGCCGCTGCCAGCGTGCAACTGGGCTTTCGGCGCCCCGCCCACCAAACCGCAGCGACACCGCTGCTTGCTTGCCAGCGTGCAATTGGACTTTTGGTGCCCCGCTCAACAGGCCACTGCGGTGACTCTACCTGCGCAGAAGTGCGCGGCTGGGCTTTCGGCGCCCCGCCCACTGGACCCCCCCGCAGCGCCGCTGCCTGCTCACCGGTGCGATACAGGGCTTTTAGCACCCTGCTCGCCAGGTTGCCGCAGCACCGCTGCCTGTGCGTGGGACCGGCTTTGGGCGCCCTACCCACCGGGCAGTGGCAGCGCTGCTGCCTGCTCACGAGCTCGCAGCTGGGCTTTTCGCATCCCGCCTACCGGGCCTCTGGGGCGTTGCGGACTGTGCGCACAACTGGGCTGCCTGCCAGGTTTCTGCAGTGTCATTGCCTGTGCGCGGGACTGCGCGGCCAACCAGGGCCTCTGCCAAGCCCCAGCCCATCCAAGTGCTGCCCTGCGGGCATGCCTTACAGACACAATTGAAGGAGGGGCAGCCAGGAGGAGGAAAGACCAGAGCTTCTGCGCCCCGCCCCCACTGAACCACCAGCCCCCCTGCTGAAAGAGGAATCTGCTATTGTGTCTCAGGCCCACCCTAGCTCCCACTCACATGCCCCCACCCCTGGCCACACCTTTACTACCCTACTATCTAACAGCTAAGACAGCAACCTGAAGTGCCCCAGGACACAGAAGCTGTCTGCATCCCCCAACCCTCTCCCAAAATCTCCTTCTCCCAAAACTGAGTCCAAAAGAAAAAATAAAGAGAAGCCCATCTGATAGGCAAACCCCCAGAGGGAAAACAGACTCATGCCTAAAGCAAAAAGAACCACATCAAACACAATGCACACCTCAGAATCCAAAGCCCCTCCAGAAGATCAGGGGCAGTCTTTAGTAAAGGACCTTGCACACTTGGAATCAAATCTAAGTGAAACAGAA
>PVKE010024381.1:0-23851 GCA_004027555.1 Craseonycteris thonglongyai | reverse complement strand
AGCTCATGATTTAAATCCCCAACCAACAATTTTAGTCTATTTCTTCAAAGACCTTTTCATTTCCTAATTTTAGAGTTAAAATTATATTACATATCTATGTAGTTTCTTATCTTCTTTTTACATGTAACATAGTCTACATAAAAGCCTTCTGGAATTTTTTTATTGGGATTGGGTTAATCTGTAGATCAATTTTTGGAAGAAAATCTTGTTAGATTTATCCTCTGAGCGTTTCACATTTTTTTTTTGATGCTATTGTAAATGGCATTAAAAAAAAATTCCAATGATTTGTTGCAAGTATGTAGAAATACTAGTTTTTGTACATTGTGTATCTTGCAACCTTGTTAAACTCATTTATTAATTCAAATATCTTAAGAGTCCACCTGATTTTCTACATGATCACAGCTTCTGAATAGAATTTTATTTCTTCCTGTCTGAGTTGGGCGCCTTTTCTCTCTCCTGCCTGATTGCACTGGCTACAACCTTAGCACACTGTTGAATAGAAGTGGTGAGAACGGAAGTCCTTGTCATGTACCTGATCTAGGGGGATGGCATATAGTAGTCTTTCACCATTAACTGCTTTCTGCTGTAGGTAGCAAAGTTCCCTTCCAGTCCTTTGTTGCTAAGTTTTTATTCAGGAATGGATGTTGAATTTTTTCAAATGCTTTTTCTGTATCTGTTAATTGTATAGCTTTTCTTTTTTAGTTTGTTAATATAGTGAACTTGGGGAAGCCGGGATGGCTCAGTGGGTTGAGCGCTCACTTTGCAGCGCTGGGGACCGAGGATCGAATCCCGGCCCCGGCCCCGGCCCGTGCAGAACCATATGCTGAACTGGGAGCTCCCCCAGTTCAGTTCTCTCTCTGTCTCTGTCTTTGTCTCTGTCTGTCTGTCTGTCTCTCTCTCTCTCTCTCTGTCAAAAATATATAAATAAATAAATAAAAATATATTAAAAATATATATATATAGTGAACTTCACTGATTAACTTTCATATATTAAACCAAATCCCGGCCCTGGCCTTTGCGGACCCATATGCTGAACTGGGGAGTTCCACCAGTTCAGTTCTCTTTCTCTCTCAAAAACAATAAAATAAATAAATAAATAAATAAATATTACTGGAATTGGGGAAGCCAGATGGCTCAGTGGGTTAAGCACTCACTTTGCAGCGCCAGGGACCAGGGATTAAATCCTGGCCCCGGCTCGTATGGACCCATATGCTGCACTGGGGAGCTCCCCCAGTTCAGTTCTCTCTCTGTCTCTGTCTCTGTATCTCTCTCTCTCTCTCTCTCTCTCTCTCTCTCTCTCTGTCAAAATTAAATAAATAAATAAATAATATTTTAAATATTACTGAAATGGATTGGCTAAAATTTTGTTTATAATTCTTATATCCATGTTCATGAATGGTATTAATAGGTTTGTAGTTTCTTTGTGTTATCTTTGGTTTTGGTAGCAGAGTAATCTGTCTTCATAGAATGAATTGGGAATTAACCCCTCCTTTTCCGTCTTCTGAAAGAGTTTGTGTAGAATTGGTGTTTATTCCTTAAATGCTTGATAGAATTTACCAGTGAAGTCATCTGGGTCTGGAAATTTCTCATAGGAAGGTGTTTAACTAAAAATTCAGTTTCTTTCATAGAGAGCTATTCAGGTTAACTTTTTCTTAAATGAGCCTTGGTATATTGTTTCTTTCAAGGGATTTGTCCATTTAAGTTTTCAAATTGTCATGAAGTTGTTCATATTTTTTATTATTCTTTTAATATCTGTAGATCTGTAGTGCTGTCACCCCTCTCATTCCTAATATTGGTAATTTATATCTTCTCCTTTTACTTGATCAGTCTGCCTAAAGGTTTGTTATATTGACCTCAGACCACTTTTACTTGTGGTTTGATTTTTCTCTTAATTTTCTGATTTTTATTTCATTGATATCTGCTCTGATATTTTTCTTCTACTTATTTTAATTTGCTCTTCTGTTTCATATTTCCTAAGGTGGAAGCTAGGGTCACTGGAGATCTTTCTTCTTTTATAAGACAGGTGTTAAGTGCTATAAATTTCCTCTTAAGTGCTGCTTTAACAGCTTCCCACAAATTTTGATAAGTTGTTTTCATTTTCATTCAGATCATAGTACTTTGATTTCCCTTTTGATTTCTTCTTTAACCCTAAGGTTATTTAGAAATATGTTATTTAGTTTCTAATTACTCGGGGATTTTCCAGAGATTTGTTAATTGATTTCTAATTTAATTCCATTTTGGTCAGAGAATATACTTGAATCCTTTTACACTTCTTGACATATTTTATGGTCTGTGTTGGTAAATGTTCCATGTGCACTTGAAAAGAATTTTTATTCTGGTCTTGAGTAAAATGTCAAATAAATGGCAAGTATATCAAGTTAATAGTGATAATCAAATCATCTATATCCTGGTTTTCTGTCTACTTGTTCAGTCAGTTATTGAGAAAGGAGTATTACTATCTCCCACTAAAATTGTAAATTTATCTATTCCTCTTTGCAGTTAGTTTTGTTTTATCCTTCATATTTTTAAAGCTGTTATTGAGTATATAAACATTTCAGATTGTTAGGTCTTTTGATTGAGTCTTCTATGATTATGGAAAACATAACAGTGCACGGGTTTTAACATGTAAAGGGAACGTGTATGACCACAGTAATGACTTCAGAATGGGAGAAATGGAAGACAATTTATGTATCTTATTTTTAACAACTGATTTTAGTCTCCTTCCTAATCAGATGATTTACCTGAAATGTCATTTAACTCATTTACCTTCCCCCCTTGCTTTAGTTATGGGTAAGGCAGTAGTAAGAAATGAATGATCTGCCTGGTGATTTTCTAGAAATAAGAAAGTGGAGTCCTTAAAAAGCTACACAAAAGGAAAGAGCCTCCTCACGGCCTCACTCTTCCCACTAGCCCAGCAGGCTGTTTGTCTCTCACATCTTCTCTATTGAAATGGCCTTGGTGAGGAGGAAGAGATTTTCCCGTGATTTTTGTTTTCTTAGGGAATGAGTGTCTGATCTGTGGGCTCTCACCTCCTGTTGTAATCATGGTTTTGTGGCTCTTCTGATGGTGGCTTTGTGGGAGAATTTGGGGATGTGCTGTAATGCTTGCTCCTTCACGTTCTTGCTCCTTCCCAGGAGCCAGCACCCCTCTTTGCCCTCGCCATGCTGGCTTTAGATAGTCCCGAGAGTGGCTGGACAGAGGAAGATGGTCCCAAAGAAGGACTTGCCGAATACATTGTTGAGTTTCTGAAAAAGAAGACAGAGATGCTCGCAGACTACTTCTCTTTGGAAATTGATGAGGTGTGTGACACCCTGTTTACGCCTCTGTTGTATTCTTCAGAGTCAAGTTCTGTAGGTGGTCCAAGATCTGGAGGCTTGGCATTTGCATTTCTAGGTTACACAACAGTTTTATCATCCATTCCTGCCCATCCTGTTCCCAGGGTGAAGGACCCACAGGCCCTGCAAAGTGAATGATTGTGCCGAGCCACTTGCTGGCCCTGTGGCTTCCCCTCATCCCTTGACCTTTGGGGTTTTCCTTCTTGATATGTTCTTTAGTCGATGAGCAGATCCAGAAAAAAGGTTGTTCAGCTATATGTTGGGGCCAAAGGCTCATTTTAAGTGCTTAGCTCTCCTGTCCCCAGTGCCCAGCTCAGTCAAACACCTAGTCACCAGAATGACAGGAATGAGGACAAGCCCTGGAGGAAGCTCTGGGGAAATGGAATTTGTTTCAATTAAACTGTAACAGCATTAGTTCTTGTCCATTTGTCCTGGCCTTTTCCCCCCACAAACAGGAAGGGAACCTGATTGGATTACCCCTTTTGATTGACAACTATGTGCCCCCTTTAGAGGGTCTGCCGATCTTCATTCTTCGACTAGCCACTGAGGCAAGTGATCACACCAGTATGAAGTATGTGGGCATGTGAGTGTGTGCTGGGGTTGGGGGGAGGCCCCACCTTTTGACAGAAAGGGTAAAATTGCTGAAGGCCCGCTTGCCCTCATCCCTGCCCCCAGCAGTATTCAGCAGTTCCAGGTTACAGCTTTAGTGCCTGAAATGTCACATAGATGTTGTCTGTGCTCCATAAGACATGAAATGTGTTTAAAGCACATACCTATGTTCCTATGCTGAGGTACTGAATTCTGTTCGGACCAGGTGAACTGGGATGAAGAAAAGGAATGTTTTGAGAGCCTCAGTAAAGAATGTGCTATGTTCTACTCCATCCGGAAGCAGTACATATCTGAGGAGTCGACACTTTCAGGCCAGCAGGTACTGTGGTGATGCACTGGGGTGGGCCCTCATACAGCCTTTAGGAGATGAAGCTGCTCATCTCTAAATTCTTAGGATTTCGTTGCACATAAGGTTTACACACAATGGTCAGCTTTGATTCATGATGTTTATTTTCTTCTGCTGGAGGTACCCCCAAGAGTGATCTCACTGTCAAATGTAAAAACATAAGTCATCACTGTGAGAGAAGGGGGTGGAGTTATATTGTGTTGGGCTAGTGGACTCATTTCCCAATGTTAGTCCTTAAGTGCAGCCAGTCTTCAGATTCTGGGTCTCTCCCCAGCCTCCTGCAGCCTTTGCTGCGCTCTACATCTGACCACTGCTTTGCCTGGAAAACAAAGCTGTACTGAGGTCAGATCCCGAGCCCTCTTATAGAAGGTCAGCTTGACACAGAAAGGGCCTGGGCTCCTCAGGTTTCCATGTCACTTTTTCTAATCAGATGACAGTGCTTTATAGTCAGCAACTCTTTCAAAGGGTTTGGTTAGGGTGGGTGGGGCGGGGGTTGAAATTGTCTAAGAATCAAAAGGTTGTAACTCCATGTACATGACCATCCTCAGTGATTCCTGACAGTCATCCTCTGAGAAGTGACATGTTTAGTTTCATAGGTGAGAAAACTAAGGGGCAATTAGCGTACTCATGGGTTCCCAGAGCCTGGAGGTGCTGAGGCAGAGATTCAGTCCCTGGTCCTTCAGAAGCCCCTAGGGACTCTCTCTTTCCAGGGGAGGAAGTAAGGCAGCTCACTTACCAAATTGGGCCGAGTGTCTCATCTGACAGGAAACATTTATTTCAAGGAAAGGATGAATGAGACAACATTATTTTTTGTACATGAGATAGCGAAGGCTCAGCTGTAGAAGAGGAAGGTTGGAACACAATAACCCTCATTTTTATTTTCATTTCTTACCTATGGAGCTGTTTGAAAAAACAGCTACATTAAGGTCTTCAGATTTAGTGATGATTTATGTAGAAATTTACTGCCTACCACAGTATTGCTATCCAGACATCATAGTCAAGACCAGACATTATGTTAGATTCTGCCACATTCTCCCTAAATGGAAACAGGTTCCAGGGAAGAAAGTCTCATGAGAGCCGTGGCTTCTTCTTTTCCCCCATTTCGTCTCGTGTTCAGGCCTGTAGGCAGGATTCCTGTGAGGCTGGTCTAGAGAGCATGTTTCACAAGCATCAGGTAGCACAGCCAGGCCCACTGCACGTCAGCCCAGAAGCCAGTGCACTGGGATGCAAACGGGGAGGCTTATGACGTTACACGTGTCTTTTCCAGAGTGGCGGGCCTGGCTCCACTCCAAACCCCTGGAAGTGGACTGTGGAGCACATTATCTATAAAGCTTTCCGTTCACACCTTCTGCCTCCGAAACATTTCACAGAAGATGGAAATATCCTGCAGCTTGCTAACCTGCCCGATCTCTACAAAGTCTTTGAGAGGTGTTAAATATGGTCATTTATGGACTCTGGGTGGTGTGTTCTTTCTTTGTATCCAGATGTTGGTTAGTCTGAAGGTTCAAGACTCACATTTGCCTTCTAACTAGTAGCGCATGGTTGATTGACAATAAATAATCAGTGTGTCCTAACAGATTTCTTATTTAATTCCATTATACTTAGAAGTTTTTCTAGATTGACTTTCACATAGCATATACCGGATTGTGTTGAAGAATCCCAAAAGCACTCTGAAAGCCTCCTGGGCATCTGATAAGAATCCTAAAAAGTCCTCTAAGATTTCATAGAATCATGCTCAGATTTGATTCTTTCTGTATTCTGGTAAGTTTCTAATATCAGGTGATAAGATGCTATATTAGCCCAGGTACCTTTTAAAAGAGGTCCTGAATGTATATGAGGCTCTGAAGACACTGTCTATAGAGAAAGCTGAATTGATGATCTGTTAGTACCTTCAATAACCAGAGTAAGTAATTTATTCTTTATTAAAAGAAAATACAGTCCTTATCCATTCTATAACTAGTATGAGTTTTTGAGGTAGTCCACTTTGTTATTGGCTTTGACTATTACCAGCTTAAGACAAAGAAAATTCTAGGTATTATTTGAAGGATGGTGTAAAAATGCAAACTTAAACTATTAAGTGCCATTAAAATAAGCTACTTTAATATTAACCTTCATTAACGGAAATGTGTAGTAAGCACAGGGAGGAAGAATGCCTATAGTTTTGAGGTAAAATCCAGATTCCAAGGCTCAGTGAAGAAAAACTCTGTTGGAAAAAACAGAAAACTACCTTATGAAGAAGTGGAGCTATTCCATGTGGAAAAGACTGGGACAGCAGACATATTTCTTGTGCCACAAAAGGTACAAGGTCAGGTTCCAAAAAACAGAGCAGGGCATCTCAGAAGTGAGAGTCCAGGGGCTGGGCGGTAGGTGGGTGTGTGCGTGCGTGCACGTGCGCCGGCTGAGTGACTGTGAGGAAGAGGAAGAGGGGTTTCCAGGGCCTCAAGAGCTGGCCCACAAGTGTGCTGGTTCCATTTTAGAACATGCCCCCTACTCCCTGCCATACAACTGTCATCACTACTAGAAAGAAAATTTATAGGAATCATCTTTAGTTCAGGAGATTGGTAAACAAAAGGCTAATTACTCTAAAGATGGGAATAATTAGTAGATAGAGGTTTCATTCACATTTGAGTTAACTTTATTATCTAGTTTCAGGTCTAATTTCATTCTTAGGTGGCCATAATTCATTAGACTTTCCCCAATATTTTTTCTGTGTAAACATACTGAAGATACTATAATCATTTCCATGACACCACCTTGATTCTAAAAGCAAAAATGAATCAAATCCTGCAAAGTGGCTACACTCAGTGATAAAAATCTCTTTAACTGGATACCTTTAAAGATGAAATGAAAGTTCTTATCAGTTCTATATTCCAGATTATTTTTCCTTAGAAAGGAAAGAGGGACACGATAAGAGGGCATGGCTGCCATGATTTGTTTTAAAGACTCCTTTAGCAAAGTATGTCAGTAGCCAGTTATGGTCAGCAAAGGGGTGTGTTTAATGGACTCTTCAGGCAGATGTCCCACCTGCCGCCTGCACCCCTACCCCCCAACCCGGGCTTGTCTGAGGTTTCATTCCACAAAAGAGCAGCAGATGAAATACACTTTACAAGATACAGCACAGTTGTTGAGGACTAAGGACCCTACTCTTACTTTAAGAGTGTTAGGCCTTGGACTTCCCTTGTCCCATGCAATAAAGCAAGTTTTATATACACTCCCCATATCTTTTTCTAACATTTTCTTATATAAATTTAAATATTTTACAAAAAAGACTTTTTCCTCCAAACATATAAATTTGAGTGAAACATACATTCCCCTCCTGAGAACTTGCTTCTTCACTAAAATAGAGGTGCTATCTAATAGGAAGGTAAGTGTCTTTGGACCACTGGCGATCACTCACATCTGAGTTGCACGGTGGAGAAGGCACTTGTGTTTGCTGAGGTCTCCAGCAAGAATCCCAGTGAGCACTCACTGAACTGCGGTCCTCAGCCACTGAGGCAATGGGGGAAATGGTGAGTAAACTTGATTCTAAAAGTATAGAAATAAAACAGCATGGACCAGTTCTCAGTCTAGAATCAAACTACAAACAAAATCCAAAGTGTTCATCCATGAAGATTCAAACGTGTTTCATTCTCATAAATTATAAAACACAAAGGTGGCGATATTGATGACAAAACTCAAACAGTACTAAGAGGGGTTTGTGGCGATGGACAAAGTCAGTGCCTCTGGGCAGGGCCCCAGGAGCAGCACCCAGCTTGCAGGGTGGCCTCCCTATTGCTGGGCCAGAAGTGCTGTCCTATTGGCCTTCATCTTCTCCAGCCGCTTGGCAAGGTGGCTGTTGGTCATCTCCATCTCCTCAATTTTGTCCAGTGCTGTTCGTAACTGGGGACAGGAAAAACTCAGTCACTTCACAGGGTCAGAAACAGAACTCAGTGCTACTTGATTCTCTACTTTCTGGAAAATGGAAGCACTGCTAATTGGGAGGGCCTTTCACAGGCTCCCATAGCAGAATTGTTCGGTCAGCTAGAGGTGTTAACCGTGATGCTGAGCATTCGTCACAGACAGGACATACCGGAGTTAAGAAACATGGGCCTGAGCTCAAATAAAAATACATGAAAACAATCCTTTTTCTTATTATCTGACCAAAACATAAACAAATGGCAGTTGCTGCAGATAAAAAAAAACAAGAGTAAGTGATCCCACTGCTGTTTCCTTAAGATTGGACCCAGGATTAAATTCCTTAGGCAGCCAAGCATTTCTTTTCCAAAGGACTTTTTTCTTTTTAGAAATGCATTCCAGGAAGCATAGAAACACAAGTACCTCCCGTTGTAGCTTCCTCTTCTCAGCTTTCAGTTCATCTTCCACTTTCTCTGCATTCTCAGCAGCAGTTCTGTATCTCAGCACCTGTCCCTCAAGCCGGCTAAGCTGTAAACATGCAAACAGAGGGCTCTGCTATTGGGCCCCAAGAGCTACCACGTTTTTTTGCAGCCAAGAGGGAAGCACAATGCTATTAAAATTCCAAGTAATCTAACACTTAACAAGTCCCCATAGGGTGAGTCATAAGTCCTCTCAGAACCCAACTGCTATTTATAAACCAAGAAATATCCCCCAAAGGATTATATCTGCAGAGTCATCACAGGGCCAGTTTCCCATGTTAAGTGATGGCCATATTGTTTAGGTGCCAAAGTAACATCACAGGAAGAGACTCACTGAATGGAAAAGTTTTTAGACATTTTGAAATGTACAATAAGGCATTTTGTTACAAGTTACGATCTTGAACTCTTATGAAGTACCTACAAAAAACTGGATTATAGTTACAGTTTTCTGTTTTACAGAAGGCTGAAGTGCCCTGCCAAGCGTTCTCTGCTAGCTTTCCCACTTTAACAGAGCTTTTCTAGAGATCTAACTGTAAAGGCAGGCCAAAGAAATCCAGGCACCACGGAGTTAGCCATTTCAATGCAGGAAGCAGGTGTGTTTACAGGGAATTTAAATGACTTGTACCATAAAGTAGTACTTACACTTTGCTCCAAGGTGGTTATATCCTGTTCTGCTTTTGAGAGCTTAAACTTGTATTCACTAATTTGTCTATTGGCATCTCCTGGAAAGAAAAAGAGTAAGGTGTGACCCATCAGGCCACGATGCCCCCTGCAGCACAGGAGAGGACAGTGTAGTCTAAGACAGAATACATGCACACAGGCCAACCACAGTGCCTTGGGGAGCCCAGACTCTGGAGCTGTGGACACTTCGAGATGCTCTAGCACTTGTCTTGCAGCAGCATCCCTGGATCAGGAGTTAGGAGAAGACTCGCTCTTCACATGTGTGTACGTATCTATAATGCAGGTAGCATGTTGAACGAGGAGCCTGTTGGTGCAGCAGTGGGCCTCACCAGCCTTATCTGCAGCCCTGTGGCCCAGGAAGCCTCCGCTCCCATGGGACTGGGCCCTCCGCCTTCCCTGACCCCAGCCCTGGACCTTCTTCCACCTCCCAGTCCTCCTCTTCTCCCATGCCTTACGGGCCCCTTTCTTCCCGTTGGTTTAAGTCTTAACCAGCCTCAAAGGCAATGCTCAATTTTCACCTCCTTTATGACTCTCCTTAGTTAAGTACAAATTCTCATTGCATTTTATTTGCACTCTCTTACAACATTTATCATGCTTCCTTAACATATATGTATGTAAGGAGAGGGGCCCTGTCTTAGCCTTCTTGAGTCTACCTCTGTATAGTGCTTTGCATAGTGTATGCTTAATAAATATTTGCTGAAATAAGTGCTTTTCAACATGATAATGTGGTATGGGTAGAGCTATAAATCAGACATACATTTGACCTATAAGTAGATCACTTAAAATGAGAAGTTTATGGGAAGCCAGGATGGCTCAGTGGGTTAAGCGCTCACTTTGTAGTGCCGGGGACCGAGGATCAAATCCTGGCCCCGGCCCGTGCGGACCCATATGCTGAACTGGGGAGTGCCCCCAGTTCAGTTCTCTCTCTATCAAAAAATAAAATAAAATAATTTAAAAAAAAAATGAGAAGTTTAGAAATGATGAGGGAGAAAATAATTCTCTCCAGCAAACCAAATTTAATAAAAATCATTCTCTGAAATGATTGCAGGGTAGGAATTACAAGGCTTACAGGCAATAAACCAAACAACCTACCTACCTGTAGAGCTTCTGTGCTGTTCCACATAACTCACACGACAGCTACTATGTAACCTTCAATGCAAGAGGCTTCTACCTGGACAATTATTGTCACCCTAAGAGTAACGGGGTTATGAGCCCTCACCCCAAAGCCATCTCGGGGGTCAAAGAAAGCAATCCCAATTCCTAGAGTCTAAAACAGAAGCTTCGTGATTTTATTTTTTAATTCTTCATCCCAGCAACTTATCAAGATGTGCTGCTGCTTCCTCCCTCTTCAAAACACTTATTCCTTCCTGTTTTCAAAACTGTAGGTCCTTTGTCTCGGCTATTTCATGCATGTTTTGAAATTCCATCCAAAACACCATGCTTAACAACTAAGGCAGTGTTTCTTCCTGGCCCTCGCGGCGCAGGGGAGCTCTGCAGCTGTCCTCGCCTGCCAGGCCCGGCCCTCCGGGTCCCGCTCAGCTCATCTCCATGTCCGGCTCCAGAATGTCCTCTCCCCTGCCTTCCATGAACGTCAGCTCTAATACTGACCAGCCTGCACCGGGAAGCATTCACACAAATGCATGCCGTTCTGCCTAAATATAATTCCTTTGGATTTTGCTTCTTTAGGCCAATCTCTTTCAAATCTGTCCCCTGCCCCCCCCTAAGACTGTTGATAGCTACTGTACTGGGTTGGCTCGCCATCACAGCCTCCTGACTAGTTAGCCTGCCTCTTGTGATGCCCCTGTCTTCATCTCCCACCATGCCAAAATGAATTTTCTAGAACATAATATTCACCAGGAAGTATACCACAAGGATCCTGATATCCAATAAAAGAAATGACACCTCAACAACTGGTATTAATAAGCGTTAATGACAGAAGTCTTTTCTGTTTAGTCTAAGGATATTTTGACGAAAAGGCCATGGAATAACCAGTATTTTAAAATAAGTTATCAGAAAAACCACTATTCGAATTTAAAAAAATAGAAGTTTCCCCATCCATGATTATACAATATCTACCTATATATGAATGGCTTCTTAACTCTCCTTACATGGAAATTGTTATGACTATAGCAGGCATTTTCAAATAATATGGGGTCAAAGTTAGAAAGGGAGGAAGACTGGAATAATTTAGATAAACTGAATAGGCTTACTTTTGGCCTTTGTTTTAAATTCCTTCTAATAAAAAATGGTTTGAGTTAACAAGAAAACTTCTGAGAAAATTCTGAAACTATTCGACACTAGTCTTAGTTCCAACTAGATCCCTCCAATTATTCCAGATAAAGTCTACAGAAAAATTGTAATTAGGAAGGGTGCTACATGAGAGCTAAAAGTTGACATGGGTATGGAAAAGGACAGTGTCAGGATGTCACTGTTTGCAAAACATTCCTAGAAATCACCGCCTACAAGGGGAAAGAGTCCTCTCATTATTTCCTGAAGCATACAGGTTAGTAGAAGCTTCTGTTCAGCTCCATGACTGACCAGGACTGCTGTTCTGAACTAAGAGGACTGAGCCATCTTTGCAACAGCTTTGCCTGAGAAATGTGAAGTATAGGACGCTTGCAGCCCGCTTACAATGCCGCTCCTAGACACAGCCTCGTACAGAGCGGGGCACCTGTCTCTAGCACCTACTCTGCATCTCGATGAACTGCAGGTCTGCGCCGTTCTGCAGCCCTGCCAGGTCACACGCCACGCCATCACTCCGGGAGCCCTTCTGCCGTTCTTCCTCTAACTGCAGCTTCAGTTTTCTAACCTAAAGTAGAAACAAAGGCTTGTCAGCAAGATCCAGTCTCTCAAAGGAAGCTTGGCCGAATGGGCACAGGAGAGAACAAGGTAGACCCTCAGCAGCCACACACATCATTCATACAAAAGTGGTTTTCATGAGTGCCCACTGTGGGGGGCACACTGTTGTTCAAGGTGCTGGAGAAGAGCTATGAACAAATTGCCAAAGCAGTGAGCATCAGGACCAGGTATCCAAGAAAAATTGCTCTATTCTATTCTTTTTGTATGGAACACCACTTGTCAGTATACTTTTATTACAAATGGAAATTCTATGGGTAGTTAAATGTTTGTTTTAGAGTTAAGTTAAATATTATTTGAAAAAATTTTTATATACAGAAATAATTGGAAATACATTTTTTAGTTTGGCTACACAATCCACCTTATTTCACCCAGAATAAAGGACATTCATAGTATCTTATAACAGCCAAAACTAAAAATTACCCAATGTCCTTCAATAGGAAGATAAACAAATTGTGGTACATCTACACAATGGAATTACTACTCAGTATAAAGAGGAAAAGCATTATGACACATGCAACAACATGGCTGAATCTCAAAAGAGGTATGCTGTGTGAAAGATGCACTCCAACGACATTAGACTCCAGAAAATGCAAACTAATTTTTAGTGACTGAAAGCAAATCAGTGGCTGGCTGGACAGGGGGGAGAGGGAGGGGCAAAAAGGAAGGTTTACAAAGGGACACAGAAACTTTGGGGAATTGTGAATATTTTCACCATCCTGACTGTGGTGCTCATTTGTTATGAGTTGAATTGTGTCCCCCAAAATTCTTATGTTGAAGTCCTACCCCCTGGGACCTCAGAATGTGACTGTATTGGGAAAAAGAGTCACTGCAGATGGAATGGTTGAGATGAGGTCGTACTGGAATAGGGTGGACCCCTAACCCAATACTGCTGGTGTCCTTATAACAGGAATGCCAGATGAAGAGACAGGCACAGAGGGAAGACAATGTGAAGACACAGAGAATGCTCTAGAAGCCAAGGACTGCCAAAGATGGCCAGTGAACCACCAGAAGCATGGAACAGATTTCCCTTCACAGGCCTCAGAAGAAACCAACACTGCCAATACCTTGTTCTTGGGCCTCTAATCTCCAGACTTGTGAAACAATACATTTCTGTTGTTCTAAGCCACCTTGTTTGTGGTCCTTTGTTACGGCAGCCCAACAAAACTAATAGAGGTATGCACACTTGGACACTTTTAAGTATGTGCAGCTTATTCTACACCAATTATACCCTAATAAAGCTGGGATTTTTAAATTTGCAAAATAAAGAATCCAAAAAAAACAAAAATGAAAAGGGACCCTGGGTTGGGAAAAAACAAGGAACAGTGGAGACTGGAGTGCCACGTGTAGAAAACAAGGAGATTATGTGAACAGATATGTACTGAATGCTGAGGTCCCTAGTCCACCCTCAGGTCCTAGAGAGTGGAGGGTAGGCCTGCACCGTCTGGCAGAAGACTGGAGGGTGTCTTTAGAACTCTCTGACTAGCCTAAAATAAAAGACCAACATCCCCAAATTGAGGGTTCTCGAGAAAACACCAGCCACATCAATTTTTACAAAAACTTGCACAAGCCCCACCCATATGCTCAGAGCTGCCCATCAGCTTGTTAGTACTCTACTCTTACACTGAAGACCAAATAAATACACCTAAAAGAGAGTCTGGAAGGAAACAAAGTGCAGGCAGAAGAAAACATCAGAAAACAATCCAACCAGCCTATCAATATCCTCTGAGGGAAGTGAAAATACCTGCATCCTGGAAATGACTGCAGAAATAGAAACTCAATAAAAGTATTAGGAGATAAAGTTGAGAAAACCTTTTAAAAGTACAGCAGGAAAGATAAGAAGAGATGGGAAGATGAGAGAGAAATAATAAGTTAGAGCATCAGTGCCAGAGGGCTAATCACCCCTCCTTCAGAAATCAGTCATGTTTCCCAAATGTACCCCACCCCACCCCACCCACCCCCACACAAGGGGAGCTACCCCTGGAGTGGAGACCATGCCCTCTATGTCTCCTTTGTCCTTCATTCAAAGTTCAAGGGTGAGTCTGTCTGCTCAGAGTTCAGGTGACTTCTCCAACTGTGTCCTCAACCCCATCAGCAGGGGTCAGGGGGAAGCCTCAGCACTAAGACTAAATCCATGCTTCCCAGAGACCTCTGCCCTTCCAACACACATAGGGTCACCACTACTGTCTGCCTTGAGTGAACCAGGACTAATCTCGTTGTCTCTGTCATTCCATCTCAAAAAGGGTCATCCTCCTTCCCCAGAAGGCTCTGCACAGCTGTCTTCAACTCCTAACCCTTCCCTCAAACTCTTCCACTGTGCCCCCTGGATTACCATTCCATCATCAGCAAAAGCCCTTCATCCTCCAGCTCTTCTGGGAACTCTCTCTTTACAAGCTTGTTGCCCTGAGAATCCTGCTTCCTCTGCAGCCCCCAAAGTCCTGGCAGTTTTTTTCTCCCGCAGCCCTCCTACTGCTGAGCCTGAACATGGAAGAGGTGGCCTCTTGCTTCCCTTGCTGTTGACAAACTTTTCTTCCTGTCTTTCCTAAAATTCCCAGCTCCTAATCTCATCCCTTCAAATTATGTGCACCAACCACTCTACATCTACATCATTGCCATCATCCCACTCTTTCCTTGCCATTTTAGCTACTAACTCACACTCCCTCAAGACTATTTCTGTATTCTTGGTAATTTAAAAGCATATCTAAGTGGAAGATTTCTCCTACAGCTGATGGCTGTGCCCAAAACATCTCTCCAAGGATCTCACTATCTATCCCTTCTTGCCCTCAGCCACGCACTCCCATAGTCATGTGGTCTATCTCATCATTAGATAACTACACTTCCTACATAATTCCAATCCACATATCTTCTCTTCTAACCACTATTCCTGGTCTTTCCAGCACCATTCTCTTTCCCCGTGCCTTGCTGTCTTCCTGTATGTTCTCCCAAACCTCCTTCCCTGGTTTAGTCTCTAGGTCCATCATCATTCTCTTGCACACACCCTCACCTATTCCGCCTTATTATATGCGCAGGGTAAAAGCCTGCACCAGAGCAGCTAAAAGAGGCTGGAGAAACACACATGCATTCATACAAACCTCTAACATGCTATACAAAAGACTTATTACTTATGTTAGCTGTTTATCGTCTGGTTTTCTCCCACTAGAATGTAAGGTTCACGGCAGCAAGGACTTTTTAAAAACTGATTTGTTCAATGACATATCCTAAATGCCTGGAATACTACCTGTTCAATAGTGGAATCTCATTCAACATTTGAATGACTAAATAGGAATTTCCAAAAAAGATAACACAGAACATGAGAAGGGAGAAAATCATTCAAGATACTTGTATTCTCCCAGAATTGAAGGACTGAAATTCCTAGAATTGACAGGGGTCCACACCATGCATGAAAATTTCAATCCATACCACTGTGACATTTCAGAACACTAGAGAGAAAAAGAGGGTAAAAAGGGTAACATACCAAAGATCAAAATATCCTTGAAATGCTCAATAGCCATACTAGGAGCCAAAAGACAACGAAGCAATTTCTTTTTAAAAAGGATAAAGGAAAACAATTTATAACACAAAATTCTATACCCAAACTGTTTAATCAAATAAGAGGGTAATATGATGATATTTTCAGGCCTCTAGAGTTAAAAATTTACAGCCCACATACCCTTTTTTCAGGAAGTTATTGTAGGATGTACCAAAATAAGAGAGAATAAATTAGGAAGAAGGCATAAGACATTGCAGAAAGGGAAGCCAACCTAAACCACAGGCAGAGGAAACCCTAGAAGACAATGAAGGGCAGACATCTGAGTGAGTTTAGAATGGGATGAGTCAGAAGCTCCAAGAATCAAAAGGATGGGCAAGAAGACTTGCTCATCTGAAAACACTAAGAATGGATTTAAACCACTGCTGGAAAGTCTGCAGCTAAATTGGTAAAAAAAACACATAGAAAAGCAAGCAAATGAAAAGAAAAACCAGAGTATTAACTGAAGGGGAAATAAAGAGTGGTGAAAGAGATGAAAGGCAATCCCAGCATGCGACATGGCTCCACTGTGCATGGTGTTTACAGAGTCCTAAGAGCATAAACAGACTGGAATGATGCTGTCCCTTTATCAGGAGGATGTGGGGATGGGAAGTATACTTCTGTGGTAGGGACAGGGGATGAAAGAAAGCTAAATGCTCGAAGGATATCAACAGACAATGTCTAAAACAAAACAATCAAGAAACAACATAGGTGTGTTATATACAAATATACAAGTACAGGGGAAGCCGGGATGGCTCAGTGGGTTAAGCGCTCACTTTGCAGCCCTGGGGACCAAGGATCAAATCCCAGCCCCGGCCTGTGTGGACCCATATGCTGAACTGGGGAGTGCCCCCAGTTCAGTTCTTACCGGGGTGAAGACCCTGGCCCAGTTCCTGCCCTGTGCAGCCCCACTCCCACTTGTGGAATGAAACTATATGGAAAAACGAATGATGTACACTATAGAGACTGTTCTGGGCCCTCCCCCTTCTCTCTGTCTCTGTCTCTGTATCTCTGTCTCTATCAAAAACAATAAAAATAAATCTTTAAAAAAAAAACAAGTACAATACACACCAAAAGAATCAGCTAAAAGGACCAAGGAGGAATGGTCAGGGGTGGGGGGGCTTCTGTCTTAATAACAAGCTGTGTAAAACTATTTGACCCTCAAACATGTGTCCTACAAATTTTTTTAAAATATAGGAAACAAAGAGGTAAAATATGAGTTATATGTTTATCCTTCGAATCTTACTTGAGTAATGATATGTGAAACAAGCACATTTCTTTCTAGTGTACATTAGTTCGTTAACATTTTACCATGTGATTTAGTCACAATTAACATTACCTTCCAATAAGAAACCTTTACCTGTGATAGTAGCTCTTCCTTTTCTCCAGCAAGCTTTCGTAGCCTTACATCTAAAACAAATAGAAAACATTGTAAAACTAAGTCTGTAATGATGTAGTATATAAAAAATTAAAAATAATTCTTCAAATTCAAAAACAGCAAACATTTTCGATGGACAACATACAGCTCTGAATACCAAATAACTTTAATGGTGTGAAGAAAAAGTATTTAATTATTCAATACATATTTCCACACAACTGAAATATACCAGGACACTAAATACAGCATTTGCTCCCAAGAGCAATGATTTTCCATTTAAAGACAAACAAGTACAAAGATCACTTCCTTGTTTCAAAACTTCACAAGCTTTCATTAGTAGACACACAACTCAAATGCCCCAGGTGCTCCCACAGGCTTCCTTAAGCCCTTAGCAGCAGAAACAAAACAGACAGGGGACAGGGGTTAAGAGTGGGATGGGGGAGGTAAGCTGGAACACAGAAAGCAGAGGAACACACAGCTGGAAGAAGCGAAGGCCCACAGAAGCTAGTAGAGGCAGGAAGGGGAGCAACTTGATGTGAACCGTCAAGGACTAATCTGAGTTTGGCAGGAGGATCACAAGGGCTGCTTCTTCCCAAGCAGCCATTCAAATGGGCCCCTCATGCTGAGGGGATGTCCATAGATGAGAAAAAGTAGCAGCTGACACCTAGCCAGCGCCCCCAAAAACCAAGCAGGGTCACGGCTAAATCTGAGCATTGGTTTCCTCAGCACCTTCCAAACAAGCAGAGGAGATAAATACACTGAGCTGCCTGCCCGAAGGCACATGCCCAGGTCATGCTCTGGAGCAGTGCTCACGGGCCTAGCAAGCATCCTCTGCACTAGCACAGTGCTCCACAATTACATTTCTGGAATTCTGAATGTTATAAAATGTGCTAACTTTTAAGAAGTTTTTCAGCTTCCCCTACTCTTACACCATACCCACTCCTTTAGGAAACCTACACAAAAATGAAAACAAGATGAAAAAGTAAAAATAGATTGTTTTTTAATAAATAAAAGTGAGCTGGTGAAACAGGACCTATCTCTGCCATCTGCTTCCTCTACAGTAGGATTCTTAGTAGAGCTAATACATGGGCCTCTGTGTGGTCTCCTGAGGTGTCATTAAACTCTCGAAGGATTAAATTTAAAGGCTTAGTTTTAAGAGGCTCAGAAGCTCTGCTCTAGAAATAACACTCTCCTATCTGTCTTCCTGATGTTTGGTTTCTTGCCTTAAGAAATGAGGTGGCAAAGAGCTACAGAAGCCTGGGATAAGTAGCAGAACCTAAAACCAGATGCGCCAGGAAGAAAGCACACTTGGAAAGTCGTCTACCAGCCTGCTGGCTCCCTGGGATGAATTTGTTGGATTATCTCCTCACAGAAGGTTTGTGTCTAATTGAAAAGTAATGTGTGTACACCCACAGTGATTCCACCCAGGGGCCTTGCAATGACCCAAATGCTGGTTTTCCAAGGTCAAGGATGTCTGAGGAAATGTGTCCAGGTTTCTTCCTGTTAAGGATCTAGATATGGCTCATACAGCTCTTGTGGTGTTTTTGTTTTCCAAGATGGGGCATGAACAAACCAGAAGTCTAATAAGATAACATTAATCCAAGTCAACACAGCAACCACTGTCTTACCTAGTGGACCTTCTCCAGCTGACTCCAAGACCTGAGCAGCTTCCTGAGACACCACGGTGATGGCTCCAACCACAGGTTCATGATTGACATCACCATTGGGAGTGCCATCAGGTATTATAACTAAGCCATGTTTCTGTGGGGAAGGAAAAAGACCCACCATCACAAAAGACGGCCCTACAGAAGCAGTATACTCTGTGAGGTGACTTTGCAGCAACGTCCATCCAGGTCAAACCTGGTTAGAACTAGTTACGTGCAATGCAGCTCTACAGAAGAAATGACTTACACCTACCAAGTCTGGACTGCAGAATGGTCCCTGTGGTTTGTATTCAGGCTAGGAAAGACAGCAGGATGAAAGGGAGAATAAAGCACACAGAGACACAAGTTCCAGGCTGCTGCTAACGTACCTCTCCTGTCTTCACTGTCTCCTTCAGGTCCGCCAGCTCCTCTCTGAGCATAGCTCGCTCATTCCTAAGGCAGGCAATGTGTTCTTTCTGTTTCTCTAGGGCCTGGTTTTAGACAGGTAGCAAAGGAAAGAATGGCAAAGAAAGAGCAAGTGAAAGAGATCAGAGAAGAACCTAATTCAACTAAACAAAGATAAAGGCATAAAAGACAAGGCAGCATTAAAAGCTTGGAAACAAGCAGTTAGATATAGAAGGAAATACAAAGTTATATGGGCACACATCTCCAGAAGAAAGTTTCAATAGAAACTGGTTAATTGTGCATAAATTCAGCAAAACACACTCATATCAGGCCAGAAAACAAATCTTTCTTTTCCAGTTAATGAAAAAGAAAACAGGAAGGGGAAGATGAAGACAGCAGTAATATTAAAATAAAGTTGACCTTACTGATCTCTTTAGTACATTTCCATGTGGTGAACCAACCAAGCAAACAAAACCTCACATTTCATGTTTAACTAAAGTAGCTTATTCAAGAATATACTTTATTTTTTATTTTTTGGAAAATAAAGAGTTCTGGGAGAAAAATGACCACTATACACGGTATTTTAATTAAATATAGGCCATAGTGATTTTTCTCCAAGTGTTGCTTAATTTAAAAGAGTTGATATCTAAGGGCTGTTAATTTAATTAAATACAATTAAGAGTAATTTGGTTTTCTGATATACTTTTAAAATGTGAAAAACAAGAATAACACACTGAGAAAATAAACACAGCCCACCTAAAGATCATAGTAGTGTCTGGGTTTGAAATCTGGCTTTTGAGTCCTGGCAATATTAACTTATCTATGCCTTAATTTCCTCAGCAGCAAGCACTGGTCTCATGGGTATAGGCTTAAAGGTGTCCCCATTGTAAAGTGCCACGCTGGTGTTTCCATTTATTCTTTCCTGCCATTGCCTGAATCTCTGAACTGTTAAAGCTGAGGACCCTGCAGATGCAGGAACTTTGGTTATTGGTGACAAATCAAACCTACTCTAATGCAGGCATAACCTGGCTCAGCGGGTTAAGTGCTCACTTCGAAGCCCCAGGGACTGAGGATTGAATCCCGGCCCTGGCCTGTGAGGACTCATATGCTAAACTGGGGTGTGCTTCCCTTGCGGGAGGCCCCCAGCCCAGTTCCCACCCTGCAAGCCCCTGCACGCCCTGCCCACCTGTGTGGACCAAAACCATGTTGAAAACTGATGATGTACAATTATGGAGACTGCTCTGGGCCCTCCCTCTTCTCTCTGTCTCTCTCTGTCTCTGTCAAAAACAATAAAATACATCTTCAAAAAAAAGAAAAGAAAAAAAACCTACTCTATGTAATAAAATAACCAGACTTCAAAACATACCCAAATTACGCAGTCTATACCAGACTTGACAGTCAGGTTTTCTGAAAAAGCCTTTCTCTAACACATCTTGTTCATACGTTTAATGTTCTGCCAGCATTCCTATTAATCTAAAAAGTTAAACTACAACAGGTAACTTTCCTTTGTTTATTGGGTTTAGAAGTGGGCCAAATGCTTAGTTACTGATTGCTGGGTATTCTGTAATCAAACTGGGAACAAGTAAATAAGAAATGACAGCAAATACCACTTGTGTGGCTTCAACTATATGGCAGGCACTGTTACATATACATATAAGTAAGCCCGTATATATATGTATATTAATATACATAATTTCTTCCTTATATACCCTCTACTTGACTTATCCCCATTTCATGGATCAGAAAACTGAGGCTCTAAGAAGCTATATTTTTCTTACCCAAAGTTACAGCAAGTGGTAAAGCCAGAAAATGAATTCTGTTCTTTTTGGTTCCAAAGACCTTGCCTACTTTTTCTATATCACAACCTCATGAAGGTCATAACCATGTTCACTGTCATCCCAGATGCTTCTGGAGAAGTGGTCCACAGGGAAGTCATACTCTTTACTTACCCAAACTGCAACATCAATATTCCTTTTAATATTCATACCATATGACATGTCCCGAGTCTCCATGTGAATTAATAATTTGAGTGTCTAATATCATTAAGGCATTACTCTGACACCTCAATCCAATATTAATACTATTACATTACTAACAAATGTAACATTAAGACAATAAAGCACAAGCAATACCTTCTCATCTGCTGACAGTTACTTGAATGTCTGCTGGGTTACATAGCTATATTAGTATCCACGTGCACAGTTATGCATGCATCACCACGTGTAGCTGCATCAAGGGTCACTATCACAACATGCTCTATATAAACACCACCACTGAATATAAAAGATCTCTTAGGAACAGACCAATTTGAAACTAGGAATTCTAGCAAATGCTCATTCATGTCATTTGCTCCTCTTCCACATCTTATACTGGTGGATTTTAACTCTACTTTTGGACTTTTTATTCCATCTTCCCATAATTATGGATGGAAAAATAAAATACATCCTGTAAGCTCTCTCATTTCACCACACAGTTTGAAGACTATTGAAATACCTTATAATTGGGCCAAATATATTCACGCTGGATCTGAAATCCTCTGTATTACCTGACCATATAACCACTACTCTTGTGTTTGCATTTAATTATAGCTCCTACAGTAGTTTTTTTAAGGTTAAAAAGTACATGCTTGTGAAGATCTAAGTAATTCTTGACCCTCAAAGTCTAGTGTGAAAAGCCTGAAAGATATACACAACAGGCTGAACTTTGGGGCAGCAGGTTAATTCTTTGTATAATCCTCCCAGAGGCACAAATATGGGTATGTCTTATGCTGGCTACATGGATATATAAATCCTTTGTATGAGTCTATTCTACACATGACCACCTGGTGCTTGGAACAGTGTTGGGGCCAGAGGCATGACCACTAGGATCAATGAAGGAAGAACTAAGGAAAACTGACTTTAACATGAGAATTATGGCCATGTTACTTCATGAAGTTACTGAATTTAACAATCTTGAAAATGAAGCTAGAGAAGAGTGATGCATTAGGTAGTCAATGAACATTTTGAACTTCCTTTTTATAGGTCGAGAGAGGACTCTTCACATGCATTAGGATGACTATAAAAAAAAAAGTTGGTAAGGATGCAGAGAGATTGGAACACTTGTGCACTGTTGACGGAAATGTAAAATGGTGCAGCTGCTGGGGAACACAGTGTGGCTGCTCCCCAAAATATTAAACATAGAGTTACCATACAATGCAGCAATTCCACTCCTGGGCATACTCCCAAAAGAACTGAAAGCAGAGTCTCAAAGAGATAGCTGCAAACTCATGTTCATAGCAGCATTACTCAAGGGTCTATCAACAGATGACTGAATAAACAAAATGTGCTATAAACATACAATGGAATATTATTCAGTCTGAAAAAGAAAGGACACTCTGACACATGCTACATCATGTATAAACCCTGAGGAATATGCTAAGTGAAATAAGCCACCCACAAAAAGACATATATTGTACGATCTCACTTAAGATGAGGCACCTAGAGTAGTCAATGGTAAGGATATACCATTGAAAATAGGGGCTTGCAGGGGTAGGAGAATGGGGAGTCGTTTAATGAATACAGCTTCAGTTCTGCAAGATGAAAAGAGTTCTGTGTATAGACGGTGGTGATGGTAGCATAATAATGTGACTGTACTTAATACCACCAAACTCTATACTTAAAAATGGTAAATTTTATGTTATTCATATTTTATAATTAAAAAAATTTTTTTCAGTCAAAGGAGGGACAAACTATTGACACGTGCAACAACTTAGCTAAATCTTGAGAGACTTATGCTGAGTGAATAAGTATAATTCCAAAGGTTTCATAATGTACAATTCCATTTATATAACATTCTTAAAATGGCAAAAGTACAGCAATAGAGAACAGAGTTAGTGGCTGTCAGGGCCCAGGGATAGGGTAGGTAGGGTAGGCAGTAGATATGGCTATAAAATGGCAACCCAAGAAATCTCTTACGGTGATGAAAATGTTCTGTATCTTGACTGTATCAAAGTCAATATCCTGGCTGTAAGATACACACTTATTCATTCAATCATTCTAAGAAAATTAAAAAGTGAATTTATATCTTAACTATCAGCACAGTTCCTTGGTAAGAAAAAAAAAATTTGTTTTATTTTTAAATGGCTATCTTATTGGCCTGAGAGGTTTAGGATTTTTCTGTGGCTGGTCCAAAATAATCAGTTTAAAATACTAAGCTAATTATACAAAATGGAAATCACACACCTGAAGATATGTGCTAAAGAAAATTATGTAAGGAAGGTCCTAAAAGAAACACATTCTAGATAATGACCACATTGTAACTAAACTTTCAAATAACCTACTTTGTGCCATGAATTGTTTTACATCTCATTTTAAACTCCCCACGTTAAAAATTTAAATTAGTAGTTCACAGTCACAATTTTAAAACTCTTAACAGAGTTGTTAATTTATACTCCAGAAGACTCTTCTAGCTTTGGGTAGAATTTTATAAACTTGGTATTTAAATATTAGAAATTCTGAAAGGCATCTTTATTGATTTAAAACTTTTGACCTATCAAACTCTTAAGTGATCTTGTTTCCCATGTGTTTATTAATGAGAGGATAAGGTCACTGGAGGTATGAAAAGAAGTGGATACTAGAACACCCCTAACAATGGAGGGCAGGATCCAGAGCAGCAGCCCCCAACCTTTTTGGCACTAGGAACCAACTGGTTTCGTGGAAGA
>PVKE010024380.1:0-14842 GCA_004027555.1 Craseonycteris thonglongyai | reverse complement strand
AAGCGAGCGCTCAACCCGCTGAGCCGTCCCGGCTTTCCCCACATTTCTTTTTTAAATAAGTCTTTATGTAGTTCCATTTCTAGTGGATAAATTGGGCAATACTTGCCTACTATCTCTGCAGTCTAGTCTTGCCTTTCCTTTTATTTCTTACTCTGAGCAACAACTCAAACGATCTAGGTAGGATGATGGTACTGTCTTTCAGTATTGAAAATAATCCACCGGGTTTGACCAGTTCTTAAGGTGGTCAAATTTACAAACTATCCATAAGAATTTGAACTTTGGGGGATTTTTTTTTTTTTACCATGTTTGCTTGCATACAAATAGGATCAAGCTAACAAATTAAGGAGCTTTATGTGTATTAACTAAAATTAATCATGAGCCATACATAGCTTTGGTAAATAATTGCGGAAAGCACAATGGAGACTATAATGAATATGCTTGTTACCATTAGATAAGCATGAGAAACAATGAAAAGGGATTCCAACATTCATCAATGAGTATTTTCATGAATATCAAAGGCTGATAACAACCAAAGGATTTAAAAATCACTTGACAAAGGTTAGAGAAGCCCAGTCCCTGCATCTATAATTTCTACAAAGGGGTGTTTGTACACTTTACTTTCTAAATTATGTTTCTATCGTTGCAGAAGAAAGGTGGAAAATTTTTCTGATATTTTGCCTGCATAAACCTCTTGATAATTTTTATAAGAGTCATGAAATGCTAACTAGACAAGCAGATTGATGGCTATGCCAACAGCTGAAATTGAGATAGAATTGCTCTCTAGCAACAGTTTGTTTTGGTTATTTCCTAAATTCTAAGCTTCAGTAAGCATTCTTCTCAATTACGTTTCAAATTCAGTTATTTTTATTCATAATACATAGCTGATATTTCTTTAAAATATTTTAGAATAATGATGCTATTGTTGGAATAGTTGTCAGCAAACTTTTTCAGTTTAGAGACACAGTGGAAGTATTTTAGTTGTGTGAGCCATAGTGGTCTCTGTCCCATCTACTCACTAATGCTGTAGTGTGATTATTCAGCCATAGGCATAGAAATAAATGGGTGTGGTTCTGCAATAAAAATTTATTTACAAAAAATAGGTGGCAGGTCAGATTGGACCCTTGGGTTATATAGCTTGTCAATAGTGGCCCCCAAAGATTTCCACATTCTGATCCCCAGAAACTGTGACTATGTCATGTTATACATCAAAAGAGACTTTGCAGATGTGATTAAGGGTAAGGTCATTGAGATGGGGAAATTATCCCAAGTTATCTGAATATTTCCAGTTTAATCACATGACCCATAAAATGTGGAAAATTTCTCCCTATGGCCATAGTCAGAGAGATGCAACTTAAAAGGACTCAACTGCCATTGCTGATTTTGAAGATTAAGGAAAAGGGGCACAAGCTGAGGGATATGGGCAGCCTCTAAAAGCTGAAAGCAACTTCTGGTTGCCAACAAAGAAGGAAATGTGAACTCAGTCCTACTACTGCATGGAACTGAATTCTGCTGAAACCTGAATAAGGCTGACTGTGGATTTATCCCCAGACCCTCCAAAAAGGAGTACAGTTCTGCTGATCCTTTGATTTCAGCCTTGTGAATTCTTGAGCAGAGACCCAGCAGAGCTCACCAGACTTCTGACATATAAAAATTGCAAGATAATAAATTTGTGTTATTCTGTGCTGCTAAGTTTGTGGTAATTTTTATAGCAGCCATAGAAAATGAATAGCCCTGCATTGGAACATTGCAAATATTTTGAATTGTGAAGGTAATATGTATGTACACATTAATGGTGCCATTTTGAATCATCAGATATACTACAATATATTGGCAATACATTATTCAGTAAAGATCAGTTAGCAACTAGAGATTACATTTTGTCCTGCTGATTAATACACGAGCACTTCAGGAACCTGATTAAAGGAATCGTCTGACAGCAAGAATGGCCCTGGTAAGTGGAGGTATAGGACATTAGGGAAACTTAGAGGAAGCCACCAGAGAGCACTACCATGCAGCAACAGGAAGTGCCTTGTGGAACCAGGTGCTGAATGTCAAGGACAGCTCTGACATTTGCAGATATGTTGTGTTTTTGGAACAATTTAGCAAAACTTCTCTGCTGGCAGCTGATAGACTAGAGAAGAAAAGGAAACACCCTGCCAGCCCTTATTTCTACTACAACTCCATGAAAATATTAGGATGCATTATTATATCCTCTTTGCTATAAAAGAAAAAGACTACTCAAGTCATGTGTTAAATCCAGAAATAATCTAGTTATTTAGATACTTGTTTATTAAATTATTTGCCACTTCAAGTGATAGGAAGTATGTGGAGAGTTTTTGCTCCTAGATGACTCCTTTTGTTTATTGATAGGTTCACCAGATACTTTGAAACCATTGTAGGAAAAAACAATGGTCATATGTGGGTTAAGACACTAAAACATATATGTAGAGACAGTTATTTTCTTTGAAGAATATACATATAAATGGAACCTGATAATGGCTCTGCTTTTTACTATTCCCATAAGTCAAATACAAAGTATTCATTGCAGAATAATGTACATTTAGGTTAGTGATATATTTCAGAAATTAAAGAAGCAAGTTGTCATAACGTCCAGAAAAAGAGTGCCATCCAACTAATGTGAATTGCTAAGTAACCATATAGCAAAGGCTGCATTAAATATACCCCCTTTCCTTGTGTTCTAATTAAATAGCTGGCAATTCCTTGAGAATAGCTGTGTAACATGGATGTGACTTGTCTTGATAAAACAATATTCTGCATTTCTCACTTCACTGGTCTTAATACCATTTTTCTTCATTTAAAGCCAACTCTCTTTTTCATCTCCCTGATTTGACTGGTTCCAGTGTGATTCTTTCTATGGAATCATGTAAACCCATTCAAAAAATATATGTCTCCAAAGTCCTATTTGCAAAAAACACAATATTGCATTTTCAGTGATGCTCTTTAGGTTTCAGGTATCTATCAAACACCCCTTCAGAAAAAAAAAAAAAAAAAAAAAAGAGAGACAAAGAGACCCAGAATTAATTCTTTATAAAAATCATTTAAAAGTATTAAAATATGGAACAGTACTTACCATTATCTTGAAAAGAGTTTTGACAAACCTTCATCAGACTATTTCCTGTTGTTGATTTTCATACCATACCTTTTTAAACTGTGTCATTCCCTTGGGTGGTGTATTATATGTTCAGGGACTATGAAGCTCTTTATAGGTTAAGAGATATGACCCAAAAAGAGTTCTCACCTATCGCTAAATTTTTAGTGACCTATTATAGATATGGCTAGGGAAAAAAATTTATCTACTAAGATCTTACTTCTTCTAGCATGCATTCCTGTAATTTTTTTAAATTGTATTTTCTCAAGAAGTATGAGAAATATAAGCAGAATATAAATTAGTCTCTTCTGAATCAGGTCAGTCATTTTGGAAATGTTCTCAAGGAATTCCTAAAATCTATTTGTGCAGTTATATAATAATTACATCTAAACTTTAGTGGGAAAAGAAAGAGAGGATGAGATGACCTTAGTAAAATCCATGTTATTTTAATGTAATGCCTGTATGTCTGAAATTTAGAAAATTTAAGAGAGATGGCATAGTGAACAGTCATTCTTCCATCTACGTTCAAAAAGTTAATGTGCAATTCAGTAAGAGATGTAACAGAAAGAATCATCCTGGAACATCTGAGTCAGAGCACTGGAAGTGATGAAGTAGTTATGATGAAGTCACTGCCCTTTATCATGTCCTTAGATGCTCTATTTGTTTGCTTGGTTGCCATTATAGACAAGAGGGCATTTTTATTTCCAGAGAATTATGAAAGTTACAAAGAAGTTAAGAGGTTTTCAGATTCAGAGTTTATTATGACATATGAGCACTAAGCCTTTGAAAGTTTGAATAAGAACAGTGAAGTAACCATGTTATTTCTGTTGTGTGTGCCTTGAGCAGTACTTCACATTTGATATGATAAGTATTATGGGGAGGTAGAGGGAGTAATTATTAGAATGCATGTTTCTACTTTATCCCTAATCGAAAGATTAATGGAGCCAAGGAATCTACATTTTTAATAACCATCTTAGTTGATTCAAGAGTAGGTCCAGAGAAAACACTTTGAAAACATTAAGATACCAAGAATATAATTAAAATAGTATGTAAATTGAATTTATTCAGAACTTAAAAATACCGGGGGAAAATGAGAGACCCTAGGTCTCTATTCATTTTTATTCTGACTTTACTCTTTTGTATAATCACCTTCCTTCAGATCTCTACTCAAATATTATCTTCTTGGTGAAGCCTTCCCAATATACATAATTGCAATCCACCCACTTCCCAGTCTTTCCTACTCATGATTTGCTTTTCATCATAGTACAAATTACCAAGCAGCATATTATATATATATTACACTTATTTATGGATTGTTTTTTGTTTGTTTGTTTTGTTTTTGTGTGTGTGTGTTTTGGGGGATTTTTGGTTTGTCTCTCCTTGCCCCCTTCATTATAAAGTCTATGGGGAAGGATTTTGTTAGATTCATGTTGTGTTCCCCATGCCTCAAAGAATACTGGAATGTAACTAGCGTTTATTTAGTATTTTTTGCGTGAATAAGTATATGAATAGAACAACCTGTTTTGATTATCTTTTGGCTCCTTTTTCTGAGTTATGTAATTTGTGGGAGTAATGTGACATAGTGAGATGTACTTGAAGTATTTCATAGTAAAATTCACTTATAAATATCTTTCTATAATCACTGAGATTGAGGATTAGAACGGACTTCAAATTTCCTATCATATAAAAGAAAAAAATTTATACAGACCAAAGAAAAAGACAGAACCTCCCATAGAAATATACTGAAAAGCCTGGTGACAAATTCCACAATTAAATAGATATATTAGTTTGGTTGTATGGAAACAGACAAGAGAAGTAAAAGAAAATAGGAAAGACTATTAAAGACACTTGAAAGTGGTGTGTAGAACACCTATGGTAATTGGGAAATTTGGGTCATTGTACATTTTTAAAATGCTTAAAAGTGAGTGAGTAGAAATGTTTAACAAGGTTTCAACTATGCTATTTTCAGTGGAACCTAAATTAAAAAAATATATATTAAATAAGTCAGACTGGAAATATCAGGAAACATGACTGCACTTATATGTGGAATATAAAACTGAAAGTAACAAAGAAATGAAAATTCATGGACACAGTCAATAGTTTAATGATTACCTGAGGGTAAGGAGGAAGGGGGGAGTAGGGGAGTAAGGAGGGGGCATCAAATATGTGGTTATGAAAAGAGAACTGATCTGGGTGGTGAGCACAAAATGCAACACATAGACGATGTAATGTAGAATTGTACACCTGGAACCTATGTAATTTTTACCAACCACTGTCACCCCAATACATTTAACAATTAAAAACAAAAGTGTCTTTTTCAATAATAGCATATTCTTTCCTAAAGTTTTCAAATACATGAAGTTTTAATACTCCAAGTGTCAATTATATTGACAGCTTTGTAAACTAATCTTCTTTAGCCCACTTTTCTCCTTTACTGGACAAGTTTTTGGGGTTTTTTTGCTTGTTGGTTTTTTGGTTTGTTTGTTTAAGATTTTATTATTTGAAAGAAGGTGAGAAGAGAAAGAGAGAGAAGTGGTGAGGGCCAAGAGCAGTCTCTATAGTTGTACATCATCAGTTGTGACATGGTTTCATACCACACAGGTGATGTGAGGCTGCACAGGCAGGAACCAAATCAGTGGCCTCTCGCATGGTAGGGGAGAACCTTCACTGGCATCCTGGTGCTTATAGTTGCAACACAGTTTAGCATATGGGTTTGGATGGTCTAGAGCAAGGATTCGATCCCTGGACTTCACGGTGGCAAGGCAAGCACTCAAACTGCCGAGCTATGCCCGAATCCCCCAATTTTTGTTTTTTTAGTTTCAGGCATGTCTTAAATCACTTTCTGTAGGTTAGCTCACAGCTTGCTTGTTTTCCTCTTGCTCATGTCATTACATTTTGTTACTGCTCTCTGTTGAGCTCACCTTTCCTGTTACTTGATTTACTATTAATTCCTTATAACAGATCTTGTAGCAGAGAACCATTGCGAAAAGTACCTGAAAATTATAACAAATATTTTAGAAGTGGTTTTCTAGAAGAAGTAGTTAGCCATTTTTTTTTTCTTGTTTAAAATCAATCCATCTTTTTTTTTTTCTTTATGTCCCATCTCATATTCTTACATCCCTTAAGTGAGTGGTCTATCCAGGTACTAAGATTCCTCTAATTTGTTTGTTCTGCTTATTTTTCTCAATTTCTAATGTTTAAACAATTGACCTTAGCTAGTAACTGGAATAGAATGAATGTTCACGAAAGTTGTCTGTTGTTTAGGTCCCAGAATGTATAGTAAAATACAAGACTGAGTGCTATACCGTGGAAACTATAATATTCTCATGTGATGCTTTTTAAGTTTTCACGAAAAACAGAAGAAGAGAGAAACAGCTAGGAGATAAGGGATGAAGAAGGTTTAAGATAGAACTGAGTAATGATAAAGGCACAGGATAAGAGTAGAAGAAGCATTCCTCATCTTTATACTTTCATCTGAAGATGGAAATCAGTTTCCTTAGAGGACTAAAAAAGAAAGTGATACCCAAACAATTAAGTTCATATAATGTTTCTTTTCTAATGTTATTTTATAATCTGTTATGGATGCTAATTTTGAAATATTAATCTCATAATCAGCATTCTGTATTATTTTACATGGAGATTTAACTTAATCTAACTTGTAGATTATTATAATAAATGAAGTAAACTAGATTTAGAGAATCTGTTACAGGGAATCTCACATTCTTCAGCTACACTTAGTTTCTACATCCACGAAATACATATTTTCATACCTTTATTGTAATATACCAAGGATAATTTATTTTCTATAAAGTGCTCTTAGCTCTTTTGAGCAATCTCTAGATAAATATAGCATGAATTTAATACAACACTGTAGTTGTATCAAAGGGATTTCTTACGAAGTCACAAACTGTATGAAAATTTCAAGTAAAACCAGATAGGGTTACATACTACAGATCAAGAAACCAATTTGAAATACCATTCCACTTCTCATTCCTTCAACATCCATATGTATGCCTCTTGTAAAAAACAGATAAGGACCTACTTCTTCCATGAAACTTGCTCTAATATAGGCAATGATGTCCTGTCCCCCATTTGTCCCTTATATAGGAAATTATAAGCATGTCTCTTATATTGTTATATAAACATCCCCTCTTATGTTATTCATCAATTTTTCTTAAGACTATAACCTTTTTCAGGGCAATGTTTTGTTTGCTTGTTTGTTTGTTTGCTTTTTTGTTTATGGTCTGAGAGCATAGTTTAAAGGTATGAGCATTTGATAACAAGGAGGATACCTTGGATTTGAGGATATGTGGTCTGTAGAGGATTATGGAAAATGATAATGGTGCTATAATATTGAAGTTAGGCAGATGTCCCAATTAAAAGAGATAAAAAAATAAAATGGGGGTGGATTTACAAATTTTAGAATAGTGGGCTTAATTTTTATCTTGAGTGAAATTCTGAAATGAACTCAGAAAACAGAACTTAGAAGGACAATGTTTCACAGAGACTCCCTAGACTTTTAAAGACACTGTTTTGCCACATACACCCTAGTAATCATCTATATGTACACAATCTAATGGGTGAGGGCTGGCACATAGCTTGCTGGCACTGAGGGAATATATTCACCTGTGGGAAGGATTTAGTAACCTGTTTCAGAATTCTAACTTTTACCTGCCTTGGCCTAGTTATCATTTTATCAATGACTTGGTTGGACGAGGACATAGATGTTATGTTGGTTTCTTAATCCTGTAATAATTCAAAGCTTGGAAGCAATTGTGAATGTGTGGGATGCACAAGGCAGGATTCAAAAAGCTCCTAAGAGACTTCAAGTATGAGTAATACCTGTCAATCTCAGGAAGAGACTATCACGCTATCTGACAGTTTAGGCTTGCACTATTAAGAACATGGCACCTAAATTGGAGAGGCAATAGTACTGCTTTTTTTCTGTACAAGTAGGACACAAGTGGATGGTTTCTCTGAATGCATTTTAAAAGTGTGTGCTCCAGGTAATGAGTGATGTGAAGGATGAGAGAACTTGAAACAGTGTATGCTTAGTAGAGAAAAGACTCTTCAGGGGTATGTTAGGATCTGCAGATATCTAAAGGTACTATATAAAAGAAGAATTAGGTTAGTTTCAAAGGGCAGATTAAGACCCAAATGAATGTGGACAGGCAGACAGAAAAGAAAAAAAATTTTTTTTTTCCAATTAGTACTCTTTAACATAGAAAGTACTTTCCTGGATAATCCAGTGTAGAAAACTCACTGTGTCAACCTTAAAGTCATGGTGGTTATTAAATCATCATAATAAAACTGAATGAAAAGTTTGCACTTTTTCCTCATATTTCAGTAGACGTGATTCTATGTAAATATATGTTTATTAAGAAGGTGCTAGGGAAGCTGGGATGGCTCAGTGGGTTAAGCACTCACTTTGAAGCCCCGGGGACCAAGGATCAAATCCTGGCCTTGGGCCATGCGGACCCATATGCTGAACTGGGGAGTACCCCCAGTTCAGTTCTCACCAGGATGAGACCCCAGCCCAGTTCCTGTCCTGTGCAGCCCCACCCACCTGTGGAATGAAATTATGTGGAAAAACCAATGATGTACAACTATGGAGACTGTTCTGGGCCCTCCTCCTTCTCTCTGTCCCTGTCTCTGTATCTCTCTCTCTCTGTCAAAAACAATAAAAATAAATCTTTAAGAAGGTGCTGCAAGTCAACAAACTCTCTGGAAATGAACTATCAATTCAAACATGTCTGCCCTCTAGAAACCTAACAAATTAGAGGGTGAAAAGGAAGTGGCAGTGGTGATGGTAGCACATGTGTACGATACAGAATGTTTCACTGTGATTTAAATATTACAACAATTTAGTCTTTTTAAAGGGAACAATCCAGAAATTAATATTTTAGAGAAAAATAAATCATCAACAGATGGACGTTGTGGTATATGAGAGCTTCATTTTCAATTTTCAATTAAAAAATTGTTTTCATGAAAAGAATTTCATAAAATGAGTCACCAAATCTATGAAAAAAGACTTGAAATTTTTTTAATGTAAAAAACAGAGGTAGAATTTTAAAGTATCTTACTGCAGTTTAAGAGTTGTGCCATTCTGTTTGCATATTATTCATTTTTTTTAAATTTTATATATCGACTCAAAATACATTTCATATTTCCTCTTTCTCTTTATTTTTAGGGTACTTTGAATCCCTATTGTGTGCTATGGGATGACTCAAAAACGTAAGTGACAGATGTTTTTTTTCATTACTTTGGACTAAATATTCAAAGCACATTAAGTTAGTTCAGTTTCCTGCACATCAACAGGAATATGATAAGTTAGTGGGACACAAGTGATACTCAAAACATTCTCTGCTTTGGAATCTGCAGGACAGTGTGATGAATGTGTTTGTGTGTGATGATGCCATCAGGTTAGGTCCCAAGATAGGATTGCATTACTTGATGTGTAGGGCACATTGCTATGTGAATGCTATGAGGATTTTTAAAAAGCTCTAATATTTATAAATTATAGCAGCTCAAAAGCTATTTCAACATTTTTTTCTAGTAATTCAGTTTGGCATTGCAGCAGAATAAAATAGCAATCTCCATGGTCACTTAGCCAATACGTTACTTGCATGACCTTGAATCTATTATCAGAGTGATGCAATATTTATATAGCTTCTCCAAATTGTTTTATTATAAAAACATTGAGTGACATTTAATTTTCTTATTTTTATATTTTATGAAATTCATGAAGACAAAAGAAAATAATTACTCTAAGTAATATGAATAATTCTTCTATGTATTCCTTTGTACAAGTAATTTCAATATATCTGGTCAAAATCATTTTAATCTCTTTGGTAATATGAATTCAATTTTAAGGTCTCAAATAGCAGAAAAATTCATGATTACATCTGAATTAGACTTGTATACTTTAAATATTTATATAGCTTTATTTTAGCACAATAGCCAGATATTGCAATCAGATTTGGTTTGGTTTTCTTTTACATGGAGAGGAGATAAATATCAGTAAATCCCAAAATCAAATACCACCATGGGTGTGCTGTCAGTAGGGCACTACGTTGTTGGGTTCTATGTATTTTAAGACATTTCCCAATGTTCTTCACCCTGAATCTCATATACATCTGAGGTTTTATGATATTACTAGTCTCTCACCAGTAGTTATAGAAGAGTCTAGTGGAGAAACATTCTTAGAATTTTTAGGGAAAGAGCAAACCTACTGGCAATATGCTCATTGCTGAGATATTAATATGATTTATACTACATTTATGTATGTGGTTAAGAAATCAATGATATTAAGCTTATTTTTTGCTATAGATTATGATATTTTAAGGATCCTTTTCTATGGATGTTAGCACCATAAGGAGTATCCCATCTTGTCTTGGTGATAAGATGAGTTAAATGCCTTCAATAATGTCAATTTTTTTTTTCTTTTTTCTTTTTAAAACTCAAAGAGAAAGCCATGGTAGTAAAAATTTTGCAAGATTTTTTCTTACCAGTAGCTAGAGAAGACTTGGTAGTAAATGAAGGCTGTCCAAAAAGTATTTAGCCATGTAATATGAAAAATGGAGACATTTATGGCTACATTTTTTCCTGACAACCCTCATATTCTAAGGCACTGCTTACTTTTTCTTAGTAGGAGAATAATAAAGTGCTACAAAAATCTAACAAAATGTTTTCTGTTAAGAAAAATATGCCATCTTATAGCTACTTGCACATTTCCATGATTAACAACCAACTGTGATTTAGCATTATTTATCATTTTAGTCGTTACATTGTACTTCTATATTGACCCAGACAGGGAAAGTGTTACTTATTCCAGAAGACCTTTAGGACTGTTAAAAGGATACTATAGGAAGAAACAGAATTCCCCTATTTTGGGCTTCTCTTGATTTTCTTTCACAGATTGTCTAAGGTGTTGTTTAATTTATAAAACTATTGGTGTTTGAGGTCAGTGTTAACCTTGGGAATCAATCACACCCTACTGTATTCTCTAACCATCTGCTGATAACATGACTCTTATCCATTACAAAGAACATGTCAGCTCTACAAAATTTAACCTATAAGGTGTCCTTGAAGAAAACTATTCAGTGAGAGGAAGTGTGTTCAGCTGCCTTTCAGAAAAGATTATCTCAAGAGATCAGTGTAGTACATGTTTCCTTTATGTATCTGAAAAGTGATCTAAAAGCTTTGCACTGCAACAGAACCTCTGTCCCATCACACTTTATACCACATTGTTTCATCATTAAATTGTTTTCTGGGTAAGTTTTCAACAATGATGTTAAGATCACTTTATTTCCTTTCTTCAAGGCTGTTCTACTTTGATCATGTTCGTATATACAATAGTGTTGTTAATACAGTGATGTTAACATTGTGTATAAGTTCTCCAAGTATAGTTAATAGTGAAAAGATATGGCTATATCTTTTTATAACAGAAATGGATTGATTCCAAGATTGTAGTAAACTTGAAATTAGAATTTGTCATTTAATTTTGGTGTGATCTATCAAATTGATATACTTATAAATTATATTAATTAATTGTTAATTATACAAGTAATACATGAATATATTTTACTTGTTAAGCTTTAAAACATAACTGCTAAGGCAAAAGTCCCCATTAATAATCACTACCTGTGTCTGCATACCCACTCATCAACCCAAGGTCACTCCTATTTATATTTTGCTATGTGAAATATCAAGTATTCATGTATACATTGACATATGTATGAAGCCATATCAATTAACAATATTTTAACAAAAATTATCATACTGTCTAACACTTTATATCCTCAATTTTTAATTCAACAGCATATTGTGGAAACTTAAAATTTTATTACGTATATTTTACTCCTTATACTTGCTGTATTATATAGCTATATCATAATTGATCTAGTAGTCCCTTTACCAAAGGCATTGTGGTAGTTTTCAATGTAGTTTATTATATTAAACTGTCTTTCTGTGTACCTTCTTGAGGTGTCTCTGACCACCCTGTCCAAAGTATTACCCTATTGTTCTCTTTATAGCTCCTATTTTATATTCTTCAGAGCATGCATTCCTACTTTCTTATTTGTTTAGTTTGCTTCTTGTCACTTTCCCCACTAGAAAGTAAGCACCAGTAGTGAGATATTTTATCTTTCTTATGCACTACTATATTCTTGAGGCCTAATACACCTACACACAGTGTGCATTCAACAAATATTTATTGGTTAGTTTTGTATAAAAATGAATGTTTTAATATTTCTTAAGTACCCTTTCTATTTGAGACATTTCTGTTTGTGTTTCATTTTATTGATGATATATTTTTAGAAATTAATAGAGCTAAGATTGAAAGTTTGAAGGAACAATGCATCAACTTGTTACATACTAAGGTCTGTTATAAACAATTATAATAGACCTTAATTTTATTTCTAATGGTAATCTACTACCCTGATAATTCCAAAGACATTTTATTTTGCTCTAATTAGAAACAACAGATTTAGACAATTTGATAACATATTTTTATTCTGCTTTGGCTAACTGATTACAGGATTTAGAAAATTCATCAGCATAAGTGACCCATGAAATAAATTTAAAGTACTTTGCTCATTTCAGAAATAGGCTTATTTTAGTAGGAATAAATTTTTCTTTAAAAAAACAATTTTTTTAACATAGCTTAAAAAGTTATCATTTGGGTGACTCATAATTTTTATTTTTTTTTAAGATTTTATTGATTTTTGACAGAGAGAAACAGAGACAGAGAGAAGGGGGAGGGCCCAGAGCAGTCTCCATAGTTGACATTAGTTTTCCATATAGTTTCACTCCACGGGTGGGCACGGGGCTGCGCAGGGCAGGAACTGGGCCGGGAGCCTCCCACATAGGCCCCGGCAAGAACTGAACTTGCAGCATGTATGTCCGCAGGGGCCGGGGCTGGGACTTGATCCTCGGTCCTTGAGGCTTCAAAGCGAGCGCTTAACCCGCTGAGCCATCCCAGCTTCCCCGGGTGACTTATAATTTACACATTTGGGGGGCTCTCTAAATTTGAATTTTGAGTATCAGATCATGTGTGGTGACTGCCTTCCCGGGTATACCTATAATTCTTTAAATTAGCCTGTGTTCTTTCTCCAGGAATCCTAGTAGCACAATATGATGCTGTCAGGTCTGTGAAGAATTATGTTTGTTTTCAGAAAATATCTCAGAGTTTTAGTTGCATAAATTTAAATTATAAGTTAACTATCTTTTAATCATTTTAGCAATTCATTTATAACTCATTTGCCTACTTGTAGTTGAAAACAAACATGAAAGATTCTAAGGACTGGATGCTCCATTTATTGATATTTCCACTTGATTTATTGAAGTTGAGAAAAGCAATAGTGACATCCTGTCTGAGACAGACACTGGTGGTTTTATATCTAAGTTCAGTAATTAAATTGAAGTGATTCTTCTTTGCTTCTGTTACCCTTATTTTTTCATATCCAGATTATCTTCCTCTCTTTTATCATTCTTATTGGAAGTCACCATTTCATTTACCTCACAATATGATTTCTAGAAAATATAAACCTAACACTCTAACCTCATCCCATCACTCCAGAAGGATTGTCATCATGTTCTTTGCTCTTCCAGTGACTGGTGTACCTATGACATTTGGGAGACAAAATATTAGAACATAGAATAATTTAAGAACATTTGATTCAAGAAAGAACTGTTAACTCTTGGAAGCCCAAAGCAATTATTTAAAATATTTCTATTACTGAATAACCAACCTGTTTCCTCCAAATAATAACCAAATGATAAAACTCCTTTTTAAAGTTTTATTTAACTTGTGCTAGACTAAACTAATATAGACAGAACTTAATAGTCTATTATTATAAAAATAACAAGGGAGAGCTAGTTTTGGAGACCATTTATACAATAGTTAAGATACATGAAAGCTGACCGGAAAGAATTCAGTCATGTATCCATTCTCATTATATTGATAATGGCTATTGTTTTTTCCAGACAGCCCTCATAAATTGGTTCAAGAACAGATTTGTAAAACAGTGATATGATGGTCTGACTGTTTTAGGGGTAATGTGGAAGCATCCTTGCAGTTACCTGACACTTTGAGCAGCAATGGAAAAAGAAAGTCTATATTCAAAATATTCAACATACTTATTTTAGTGATAAGTGGATGATAACATGATTGCAATGGATAATTATTTCTAATTTCTTGGTGGTTCTATTAATCAGAGACAGGATTTTAAAACTAACTTGAAGTATTTTACCTTTATTGAACAGATGAGTATGTTTAAAGCATGTTAATAGGTAACTTAGTACATCATGGCAATCAATGCTTTGGAAAGAAATTACATGATTACATGACAAAATGACATTCAGTATTCCAAATCAACATTGTTATGTGTGACTTCTGATATATCCAACATAAGTCCTAGTGTCAACATGTTTAATTTTACTGGATAGTCTCTAAGTTTATATCTGCTTCTCTGTAATTAGAGTGGTAAGAAATGACTACCGTATTTTCCGGCGTATAAGACGACTTTTGAAATGAAAAAAAGTCAACCGAAAATCGGGGGTCGTCTTATACGCCGAGTATATCCCGAAAAACGTCTGGATATGCCGCTAAATGAATTTTCCAACTCGATCCCGCACCAATCACTGCAAGGCTGCTCGGACCGCCTCTCTAACTCAGCCAATCCAAGCAGGCTTTTTATGCATGCAAATTATACATGTTCTGTACCCGAAGCT
>PVKE010024379.1:0-23852 GCA_004027555.1 Craseonycteris thonglongyai | reverse complement strand
CCGAGGATCGAATCCCGGCTCCGGCCCAGGCAGGACCCACATGCTGAACTGGGGAGTTCCCACAGTTCGGTTCTCTAGCTGTCTCTGTCTCTGTCTCTCTCTCTATCTGTCAAAAAGTAAAATAGAAATAAATATGCACTGAAGACAAAAAGATAATTTCTCTCTATAAATGTGAAAAGATAAAAAAAAAACAAAAAACAGAGAAACCCCACTTCCCAGTCCTGGGGGTGGCACCCAGAGTGCTCTACATAGCTCTGGCTGCAGGGACCACCTCTCATGGGGACCAGGGAGCCAAATCACCCAACAGACAGACCCAGTCCAGGCTTTGGGGGCCAGCGAAGGATGAGGACACTTGCAAGACACTTCTTATATTACCAACAAACATGGAAATAGATCTCAAAGGGGAACATGAGGACTGCAACATTTTTACACCGACTTACAGACCTTTACATACTGTTGTTGTTGGAATTGTTGTGAGAACAGAGGCACCATACACATCTCTGTGAGGGTCCTTTAAGCTGGACCTCAGTTTCCCCACCCACAAAACAAAACAGCAGTGCCCACTTGTGTTTCCAAACCTGGCTGGTATCAGAGCCACCTGGGGAACTCAGGTCCCAACGCCGGGACCAGTGCCCTGGTGACCCTGGGGGAGAGAGGCGGGCCCCAGGCTCCATCTGCATTTGAACAAGTGTCTCATGGTCACGCTTCTTACAAGGGCAGATCTATACAATGTGGATTTGAGGACTAGCACACCCTCCTGGTTTGCTCAGGACTGAGAGGCTTCTCAGACGGTAGGACTTTTCAGTGCTAACAACAGGGAAGCTCCAGATAAATTGGGACAAGTTGGTCATCTTAACTGTACCAGATGACCACTCAGCACCTTCTGGCTTTAATTTGCTATAAATCTGCAGTGACGACCAGACACAACAAATCCTTGTCCTCAAGACACTGAAGTTGCAGTGTCTTGTTCCTAAGGGATGGAAAGTGAGATGAGGAGCCATCCTAATTCACAGCTGTGTAAGGTCTCTCGGCCAGGACCCCCAGCTGACGGCCGCAGGCCGAAACCCTCAGGGTCAGAAATCTTCATTTCAACGCACCATTCTCCACTCAGACGCCCAGCTCTCCTCCAGCGCTGTCCCCTGAGGGGCTCCAGTATCGCATTTTCACTGACAGCTCCGAGTGCAAGGGGTCACAGACAGGAAACAAAATGTGTGCACCCCCTTCCTCTCTGATTTCTACTTTTGATTCTTCAGAAAGTGTGAAGGTACACTATCTCGTTTAATCCTCACAACGGCCCTGTGGATAGGATATATTTTTATCTCATCAATAGCCATGCTCAGACTCAAATCCGTCTAGTAGGTAATTACAGAGCAGGTCAGGATCACATCTTCTTGTGACACAACACACTTCCCACTTGCCACACTCCAGTAAGGGGCCTTGGTTGTAAGAACACTCGTGGAATAACAGGGGGGCTCTCAAGTTCAAGAACAGAAACAATATAACAGTGGGGCTTCACAGAATCACTTGCTGCTGATGTCATGTGATTCTTCTAGGTCAGCACTATCAAATAGAAATAGAATGCCTGCAACTTGAGGCAAATTCACATGGTCTATTGGCCATATTAAAAAAGTAAAAGCAAACATGTGAAACTGACTGGATCGCATATTTCATTCAACCCAATATATTCAAGATATTATCATTTCAGAAAGCAGTCGATATGAAACTTATTGAGGTGTTTTACAGTCTATATTTTTTGTGCAAAGTCTTTGGAATCTGACATTTATACTTTACTCTTACAATATAAGAGTTAAGATATCAGTTAAGATGTACGGGTTAGATATAAGACTAACTCAAGTTGCCTCATTGCAAGTGCTCAGTAGCCACAATGGTAAGTGGCTTCTGTAAACGAACTACATAGCTCTAAGTTTTTAGTTCTTTTTTATTTACTGGATCTGTCCAGTTCTGAAAAGAATGTGTTAAAAATCTTCAACTTCAATTGTATCAGAAGGGGGGCAAGTCTCCGTCCATCTCTAGTACTCTTTACCCTTACATTTACTACATGGTTGTAAACATGGTTGCTACATGGTTTGCTACATGCACATTTGTGGCCATTATAGTCTCTGTACACTAAGTCCTATGTCATCATATGACGTACCTCTTTGTACTGATTCAGGCTTTTAGTCTTCAATTCTACCTTGTCTATGATTAACTGCCCCACCTTCTTGCTTGCTTGTTTTTGTTTGTTTGGTTTTCATACTTGCCCCGTATCATGAACCTTCATTCAGGGGCTCCTCCATTCACATGATTCAACTACTCAGTCTCTGCTCCCTTCTATGAGTCCGTTTCTCCTTTCATGATGAACTGGCGTTTTCACCTTCTACTCTCTTTCTTCTACCTTGAGTTATTTGCCTATTTATGGGTCCCGCTGCCTCACAACTTTGGCTTCCTCTGACCTCTTCTAACTCAGATCAACCTCCTGGCTCTGTCTGCGGATTATTTATATCATACACTACACTCCCCACACTGTCTGGGGCAAATGTTAAAGACTGATTCCCTGGCCCCTTTCCTCAGAGCTTCTATTCTCATGGGCAGGACTCAGGAATCCACACCTTAGTGATTGTTTCAATTAGTTCCACTACTCAGTGTCTTATGGCCGAAGGTGACAGATGTGTTTTTCTTAATCCCTAGATGTACAAATGTCCTTTTACCCAGAGCCCATCCATCTCTGCTTAAAAGTGGTTTTGTTTTTCAAATGGCAATATTGGCTCTTTTTCTTTTGGGGGTGAGGGAGGCAATAAGGTTCTGTTTGCTAAAGAAATGGAAGAAAATGTTCCCAGTTCTCTTTCATTGAAATGATTTCATATGCAAACAACAAAAAATTAAACCTCAGAGGCGCCTCTGCAGAATTGAGAGGTAATGACCCCGGCTTAACATAGAAGGCAATGATTAGTTTTATTGTCTAAAGCCGTAAACATCTGTCATGTGTGGAAGGTTCAGTGCAGGAACGACCAGAGTGGGGAGAGGGGCTCGCTCTCCTCACTTCTCTCTTCCCTCTTTCCTTCTGCTTGTACTCTAGGTACTCTCACTTGGGAGAGAGGGGAGAAGCCAAAGGTGGGTAGAATGGGGGCACTCAGGTGAGTCCCGGGGTGCGCAAGCCACCACCCCATTCCTTTGGATCTTAAGAAATCCATGCAGACCCCAGGCCCTTGCCTCCCACTCCTGTGGGCATGGCAGCTCTTTTTCCAGGAGGGGTGAGTGACTCGAAGTCACCTCTATTATTCCTAAAGAGGAGGCACTGTGTCCCCCCACATCCGGTGGTGATACTTGGATAGCTTGACTCCATGAGAGCAGAGGGAGAAGGTATGAGGTGAGGAGGCAAGCGATCAGCTTCTCGGGGGTTAGCGCTAATAGTGCCGTCAGCACCAGCAAACCCCTCTCTCATCTAGATTGGGGGCTGACAACCTTACACAAATAAAGTTTTATTGGAACACAGTAATACCCATTGGTGTCTGCATTGCCTATGGCTACTAGGTCAGGCATTTGGGTGCCTACATTTTAAGTTCTTGTGTACTTTGGAAAGCAGACAAAGATCCCTGTAGTGGCCTATTTTGCTGAAGGCAGAATTTCTACTTCCAAAGTGTGGGCACCAGCTTAGCAGAGTTGTGGTTCCGGAGACCACATGGCTCTCAAAGCCCCAAATATTTACTCCTTGGCCCCTTACAGAAAAAGGTGGCCCACCCCTGGCTTAGACTAAACAGTATTAGCCCCTGAGGTGTTGTGCAGAGAGAGGACACCTGGACAAGAACAGGCTTCTGTCCGACACAGAGACAAGAGAAGGCCTGTCGGCACCCAACAACATCTGAAGGGAAGGCCCTGCGTGTTTCTCACTTCCCTCACCGGGGACCCTTCTCTCCATTGCTCACTAGGCTCTTCCACTCTGGTGATCACTCTGCTTCTCAAACACGCCTCCTTCTTTAGGGCCTTTGTACTTGCTCTTCCCTCTGCCAGGAACACTGTTTGTTGTTGTTTTTTTAACTCCTAATCACAGCTAATTTGCTTTATGACCTTGGGCAAATCACTCACCCTCTCTGGGCCTTAATATTCCCCTCTCTAGAATGGAGATTGTAATACATGCCCACTGTGATGACTAATTTTTTGTGTCAATTTGGCTCAGCCAAAGTTCCCAGCTATTTGGTCAAACATTGTTCTGGATGTTTCTGTAGGTGTGTTTTGGGATGAGATTAACATGTAAATTGGTGGACTTTGAGCAAAGAGGATTGCCCTCCACAATGTGGGCGGGCCTCGTCCAATCAGTGGAAGGCCTGATGAGAGCAAAAGACTGACCTGGCTTAGAGCAAGAGGGAATTCTGCTACCCGACAGCCTTTGGACTTGGACCACAGCAATGGTTCTTCCCCGGATCTCCAGTACCTCCGTTCCCTGACAGATCCAGGTGTTGGCTCCTGTGTCTCAGGGTCTTGGGGTCCAGGGGATGTACAGTCCTCTCCAGCTTCAGGCAAAGGGGTACCACAGTGGAGAAAGGGGGCTCAGACACACGTTTTCTCAGGGAGTGTGGGTCTCCCCAAGGGTGTTGGAAGGCTTGGTTCTTGGGGGCCCTGGGGGTGTCTGTTCTATGGCTCTGTCCTGGCCGGTGGCTTCCAGCAAGGCTGACACTCCAGCAAGCCTGGCTTGCAGTCGCATTGCTCTAGTCTCTGCCCGTGTCTTCCCCTCGTGTCCTCCCTGTGTGTGGCCACCCTTAACCAGTATGACTTTATCTTATGCAATTACATCTGCAAAAACCTTGTTTCCAAAAAAAGAAAGAAAAAAAAAATCACATTCTGAGGTTCTAAGTTGGCAAGAATTTTGGGGGGACACCTGGTGTGAGAGTTTGGGGGCAATTAAGCCCCAGGGCAAATGGAGAGCAATTCTTCACTTTCGACAGCTCCATTTATTCTGCTTCCATTTCCAGCTGGCCTGGGAACCGGCTGGCGTTTGAAAATGCGACCCGCACTGCGGTGTGGCCCGAGGAGACTGAAAATCAGTTGGAGCCTGTGTAGCTACAATATTCCTGTCTTCTAATGTGTATGGTTTTTTTTTTGCTTTTTGTTTTTTGTTTTTGTCAAATAACATTAGTAATCCAGTTCCAATCAATAACATTTGCAAAAATGGTCATTAAACTACAAAACAAGCCATGGGAAAACCTTGGCACCCCTATACCTTAGGCCAGTGGCAGAGACTCCCAGCGGGAGCCGAATGAGCATCCAGCCTTCAGGGAAGCCCACAGAGCCTTGTGCCCGCTGCCAGCCTTTCATCAAAGAAAGGGTAGAACAGATGGGGTGTTTCCGGTGCATTGTGCAGACTGGAAAGTTGAGCCTGGAATTTTAGAAAAGTTCACTCCTGGAAGTCAGACGCCTTCAGGGGTGGGGAAAAGGCATTGAAGAGCCCACCTCCTCTTGTCCCAACTAACAGAGATTGTAGGCACCCCGCCCGTGCTCTGGGGTCCTTCTATCCCATTTATGTGAGGGGAGGCGAGCTGGGTTTGGCGTGCTCTACTTTCCGATCTCCATCCTGTGACACTTTTCCCAGAGGCTGCCCCGTCTTCTGGATCAATTGTGCTGCAAGGGCCAGGCACGTCCATCCTCTAGCCCTTCCCTCAGCAGCAAGTAGTGACTGACAGGTGAGGGCTATGAAAGCCCCAGCATCCTTACCTCAGGGCCTAACTTCTACCACAGAGCTCACTTGTGAGGCCAGCGGAGCCACCCTCCATGGGACAACAGGACATCACCTAAGGTCACATCCCTGCTGCCTGTTTGTCCAGAAGCACTTTCTTGATAAAACCTGTGCCCCGAAATCCTCAAGTCAGGTCTGCATCTGGGGACCCTGGCTTACGACACCTACCCCTGGAATGTCATTTGAACCCCACTGGCAAGGCAGAATTTTTGTATCAGTGACAATTGGCAGCCACCTCTGGGGTATAATTCCAAGGACCCAGGCCCTCGCAGTCTCTTCCACGTGACCTCTGCCATGCCCCAAATCCCACCGTTTGCGGCTTGGTCCCTTGAAATATATCCCTCAAGCCCCTTAAAATGGAGTAGCTCCTGCGAGATCGGCTTTATTGCTGGCTGGCGTTTGTCCTGCTGATGAGAGTGAGGTTTCCTGGGGAATTTGAAGCGTTTTGCTGCTGCAGCAGCTATTGCCACCCCATGGGCTGGGTTCCTGCCGCTGGAGTCAGGCCTGGACAAATTATGAAGGCAGAGAGCTAAACCTCTGCCCTGGCGTGTCTCACATGGCCATGCCCTGCCCCCGGCTGCCCCTGCCTCCTTCCCCACCCCCTCCTGAGGGCTTATCTCAGCTGCAGGAAGCTAATTCACTCAAGGTTTAAACTAATGGTGAAGATAATAATGAAAATGTTGATAAGGTGTTATTATTTCTAGGGTATTATTGTTCTGGAGGTGGTTTCATTTTAAATGGGATTTCTGGAGCATCGGGAATGACCATGGGGAGGGACTCAAGTTGCTTGAGTGGTGGAATTCAGGCCCTGTGATCCCCAGATGAAACCAGTTTGGAGTCCTGCCCCGTGCCCTTCCAATTACAGCCGGAGCATGCAAGGCTGCCCTTTGGCACTGCCTTTGCACAGATTAGGAGGATGTCCCCCTCTGGGTGGGTGAATTAGAAAATACCACCTCCTGAGGGCAGACCCAGCTCCCCGGGTCCACAGCGTGGGGGTGAGTGCAGGCTGGATTTCAGCCCACCTACTCCTGTGCAGTGTGGAGACCGCCCAGCCAGACAAGGCAGCCCCTAGGACCCGACAGTAACAGCAGTGGCCCGCATGGAGTTGACCCTGTGCCTCTACGGCGCTGAATAGGTTGCTCGCTCTACCTTACTTGCTCCCATCAATTCTATGAGGTGCATGCCCTTGGCATCACCCCCATTTTACAGATGAGAGAGCCGAGGTTCAAAGAAGCAGTCACCCCAAGTCACACAGCAAATAGTGAAAGATCCAGGCCTTGGGCTCCTCTGATCAGGAGCCACAATAAACGTCCCCGCTCTGGAGACTTCAGAAGAGGAGGGTGGCAGAGGGCCATGAGCCCTTGTCAGCAAGTCAGCTTGGCAGAAAGGGGAACGAACACAGCGTGGCTTCGGGGGGCTGTGCAATGAGTCAGGGTGAGCCAGTGGTCAGAGCATTGGCCTGGGGGTCGAGGGGCCCAGGTTGGACTTCTAAGTGTGTCTTTAGTATGAGCTGTATGCCCCTGGCATGTCACTCAACCGTCAGGCCTCAGCAGCCTCCTTGGGGAAAATAAGGGTAGAGGAAGCAGGTCTTCAAGACGCCTCTGAGGCTCTCCCCAGCATGTGCAGGGCCCACGGAGGGGATGATGGGCCACCTGGTTCCCAGTGCACCGGATGTGAGGAGGGCAGGGCAGGGCCCCTGCGCCCTCAGCCCAGCCTGGACCCTGCACTCCCAACCTCGCTCATGGCCGTTTCCATCCTGGCTCGGGCCCATAGCTGCCGTCCTGAGCAGATCCCACAGAGCCATTTATCAAACACACACAATTAAGGCCAAGGCTGCCAAGATCTATTCCAGGAGCGGAGCAGAGCCTGGGGTTAGGAGGGGAGGGAAGGAGGCAGACACGTTTGGGGGGAGGGTGAGCTCGCTGGCTGAGCATGATGGGGGAGGTGGGGCTGAAAGAGAAGGCGCATGGAGATCCCGTAGCCTGATCAAGGCAGCAGTGGGGGTGGAGCTAGCGCTTAAGCCCAGGTACCATACCCCATGCTGGGGCAACAGAATGTTCAAATAGGAATTCCGAGGAAGCACTGGCCCAGGAGACACAGAGACTGTAAATGTGAGACACCAGGGAGAGTGAGGCCAATGCCCCTGGGAAGATTTCATAAAGGCAAGTGTTGAGAATTGTTTCCATGAATCTTGAGCTCCTTAGATCAAGGGTATAAAAAAAGGTGTAGAGAGTTGGAAGCTTATGGAGATTGTTTAGGAGAGCTGGTGAGGCTGGTGAAGAGGGTACCTCGCGCTCTTCCCGGGCTCCCTGATCTCTGCTCACTCTCAGCCCGAAGCTGACCCAGCCAGGGCTGCAGACCACAGCCTCCCATGTAAGCAGGCTCGTATGGGATTGTATGGGCTTGTATGGGCTTGTATGGGCTCATATGGGCTTATATGGGTTTCTATGGATTTGCATGGGCTCCTGTGGACTCCTATGGGCTCATATGGGCTTGTATGGGCTCCTTTGGATAAGTGTGTGTTCCCAGGGCACATAGTGAATGCTGTTGCTCACATCTCCCTTCCAGGACCACAGCTTGTCCCCCAGCCACCAGGAGGGTGGGCTCTGGAAAGAGCCACCTCACCCAAACAGTTCCCCCTCCGGGTACTCAGTGACTGGTGCCAGCAGAGCTAGAAGGGCCCAGCCATCCTTCAGAGCTCCCTGCAGATCAGCTGACGCCTCAGCTGTGACTGCATCACAGCTCAAGTCCTCTTGCTTTATGCTGCTCCCCTGCAGGGCTGGGTCCCAAAAGCGCTTCCCAGTCTCCCGTGTGCAAATTGTCATCTCAGAGTCTGTTCCCCAGGAGTCTGAACCCAGACAGGGGCTGTATGTGCGTGAGATGGGGACACATGGGATTGCGTATGAATGTGGGTGTGTGAGCATATGTATGAGGGCTGATGTTTGAACACATGTGAGCAGTATTGTGTGTGTGCATGTGAGTGTGTGCACATACGGTGAGTGTGTTCCTGCTGCTCTGCAGAGCCTTGGGGGAGGTGACATGTGGGGCTGCAGCCCGTCCAGCTGCCTGGTTCCCGTTTTTCTTCCTCTCACTAATGGACCTGTGTGACCCTGGGAGGAAATGACCTTGTCTGCCGCCATGATGCGTACAGAGCCCTGCAAGGTGGCCCGGGCAGATTCTGTCCCACTCCCTGCCCCTCTCTCATCTAACCCCGTTGCCCAACCAAGGCCCATCCCTTACCACATAGAAAACCTCCCGTGGAAACCAGAGGCCGTGTCTGCTCTCTCACCCCAGTGATGGGCAGCTTGTGTTGTCCAGTTACCCACAGACAAGCCCACCTGTCAGCACATCCATCCCCAGAGTAACCTCAAGTCGGTCGGCTGCCCTTTACTACTACCCACTGGTCTCGGCTCCTCCCTCCTCTCCTGGTCCATCTCTAGACCTTGTTCCAAGGCAGCCGGGTTGTCTCTGCTTGGCCTTGGCTCCTGTCACTCTCTTCTTCCCCTGAGATTCCATCATTCCTCACATGAGGACAGTAGGTCATGTTGCCCCCATCTGGGTCCCCCTTCTGGACTCTCTAGGCCTATAAAGTGTAGAGTCCAGGTTTGAACCCCCAGCACTAGACGTAACTGAGGGCAGGGAACAGATGGGAGGGTAGTCCCTCCTACCACCAGGGTCTTCACTAAGTAAGGAGCCTCCGGCCAAGCCCCGTTTTAATAGCCACATCATGTTGTTTGTGCTTCCACAGAGCTCAGGGGTCAAATAAAAATGACCAGATCATTTCAGGTGGAGTTTTGCCAAGCAGGCCCCATCCACCCACGCTAGGCTTATTCCTTGAGTCATTGATTTTTATTTATTTATTTATTTTTTTTTTTTATCTGAAGGTGCCTGACTTGTATTGATTACTGTTAAATTTCTTCTTGTTGATTTTGGCTCAGCATCCTGCTTGGGAAAAGAGCTTGGATTATAAATAACGTGTGCTTTCGAGGTTTGGATGAACACATCTTTTGTGTCTTCATCCAAGTCTCTGGCAAAATTGTTGGACAGGTTGGAGGTAGGGCAGCATTTGCCCAGCAAATCCTCTCTCCCAATTCACTTCCCTCTATACCAACTCCTGGCAGGGGCGGGGGACTGTTCAAACCGCCATAAACCTGCCCTGCAGCCTCTGAGCTGCTAATCTAGTCATCCTGTGGGAAGGGGGAAACTTCACTTTGAGGAGCCCAGTCTGGCCCCGGGACCATGCCACGTTCTCTTCCTGATGCTCCACTCCTTCTGTCTAGTCAGCCAGCCTACGCCATTGTTTCTTTCATGATTAGAATCCACTCTTCCACATCCCCGCGTTTTAACAAAACCAAGGCTATTTCGCCCCACTCCAGTCTCCCTACAATTTTTTCATTCACCCTGATTCTTAGTCACCTCTCAGGATCTTGAAAATCCTGTGTAGAATAACCATATACTTTTTCAACCAAAGAAGATGACTTTTAGAGTGTGTTAGTATCAGTTGCTGTGCAACACATTACCCTAAAACTCGGCAGCTTAAAACAACAAACATTGATTATCTGTGTGTCTATGGGTGAGGTATTTGGGAGTGGCCCACCCAAGAGATTCTGGATTAAGGTCTCTCATGGCCTTGCATACAGGATGCTGACCAGGTTGCAGTTATCTGAAGGCTTGCCAGGGCTGGATCATCCATTTCCAAGACAGCTGACATGGCGGCTGGCAGGAGGCCTCAGTTTCTCACAATACTGGCCTCTCTGTGGGACTGCTTGATCTTCCCCATGATGTGGCAGCAGGCTTTCACCAGGGTATGTGATCCAAGGAAGAACAAAAGGAGGCCACAATACCTTATGACAGATACCTAAAAGTGGCACACGGCCATTTTCACCATATTGTATTCATCATAAGCAAGTCACTACGTGCAGCCCACATGCAAAAGAGAATTAATCTTCACCTTTTGAAGGAAAGAGTGTCCAAACAAATGCATTGATATATTTTAATATCATTGCAGGGGAGAAGCTGGGATGGCTCAGTGGGTTAAGCGCTCACTTTGCAGTCCCACGGACTGAGGATGGAATCCCAGCCCCAGACCATGTGGACCCATATGCTGAGCTGGGGAGTGCCCCCAGTTCGGTTCTCACCAGTGTGAGACCCTGGCCCAGTTCCTGCCCTGTGCAGCCCCGCCCACCTGTGGAATGAAACCATGTGGAAAAACCAATGATGTGCAACTATGGAGACTGTTCTGGGCCCTCCTCCTTCCCTCTTTCTCTGTCTCTGTATCTCTCTCTGTCAAAAACAATAAAATAAATCTTAAAAAAAAAAAAATTATTGCAGGGAGTAAAAGGAGGTGCCATCTAATTACACCAGGATGACAGATTTGAACCAGGACTGTCCTGTGCAAAACACATGTGATCACCCAACTGCTTCACAGACTCCCAAACATTTGGACCATGAGCCACCATTGAAAATCAATTGTAACCTTCACATAGACATAGAGAACTGAAACAGAAGTTCACAAAACAGCACTTAACCATACCGTAGGCATTTGGAGGGGAGGAAAATGTTTTCCTAGACCCTCTTAGGGTCCCTGGCTGGGTCTAAAAATTAAACTGACAAAGACAGATTAACAGGAGAAAGGCATACAACTCTATTTACTAAGTTTTATGTGATATGGGAGCCTTTGTAAGGAAATGGTGGTCCAAAGGTACAGTCAGGCCTGTGCATTTTTATGTGAGGTGTGATAATAAGTACAGTCATGAGGACTATGATAGGTTAAAGAATATGAAGTAATTGTAGGAAACTGGGGGACAGTTAGCAAGGTCTGTTTGTTCAAATTCTTCTTGGCACCCCTTTGTCTTCGGAGAGAAGGATGTTCCTCTAAGCCAGGTATGAGGAAGGCACCTCTCACATGAGGTTCTACGACTTGTCTCAGGAAGAAGGCAGTGGGGGCTCCCAGTGACTTTCCTACTTGTGCCGCTTTTTCACTCCTTCAGTTGACATATGCAGTACGCCGAGGTGCCACGGTTTGAAGAAGTGTGTCTTGAAATCTAAAATATTCCATTTAATTTCACTCTATTTTATTCCGTGCTACTCCATGTGTTCTTAGACTATTGCTTGTAGCCAACTAAATTTACTTCAAAATTCAATAATAGCTAGAGACTGGGGGAAAAACAGACCACTGTTCTAGAATGTGCTCTGGGTACGTGCTTTCATTCTCTATAGGCTTGATCCAAGTTTCTCAGCTCACTATATTTTTTTATCATCTTTTAGACCCCTCCTCCCTGGACACATGCATACTCCTAATCTTTAGCTCTCTGAAGTCATTGAATCATGAAATGTCAGAGTATGAAAGATACTCTGGTCCAGAAATGACACATCTCCTTGACAATACCTGTGACAGACATTACTAATCCATCATGGCACTATCCCATTAAACTCAGTGTCTACTCGTTAAACTCAGTGTCTACTCAGTGTCTACTCTTCTAAACCAGAGTGCGCTAGGCCTCCTTCCATGCCTTCTGGCCAATGCAAAGGGGCCCCTGTCTTTGTTCCTGGAGCCCAGGCCAGGACGCTAAGGAGACAGCGAGAGAGGAAGATGGATAAGTCAATCAGATGAGATCTCTGGGGACTCAGACTGACTGGGCCGCCTCCACAACTCTCACCTCTTCAGCTCCGCCACTCCAACCCCACATCCGTTTCTTTCAGCAAATTGGTACAGGAGTCAGAATCCCAAAAGACTTGACTTCCTGGGTACCACGTGGTGTGATGATTCCACCAGCTACCAAATTAAGGCCGCTGGTCAGGTGGAGAGAGTAGGAGACAGGAGACTACGTCAGGTGTGACCCACTTGGGGGCTCCCAGCAGATGCAGCAGCGGCTTCAGTGACTCAGCACAGAGTAGGTTGTGGGTGCTGAGGGCTGGTGTGGGTTGGGACTGGGACTGAATGAGTGGGAATCGGGGACAAGTGACGCACCTCATTCTACATGTCGGACAGCAGCCAAGTGGACTCTGGCTTGGGAAAAAAAGCATCCAGGGATGACACATGTGAGGAGCTCCACCCACAGCTCCCTGTGTGCCTGTTGCCGGCTCCAAAACAAAGCACAGCCTCATTCAGGGCTCTCCAAGACCTCGCCCCATCCCCCACCCCACTCCTCTCAACTCTGTTCCAGCCACACGGGACCATTTGAATGACCAGAAAGCTCCAGTGCCTTTCTCAGCGGTGAAGCCTCTGGCTGAGCTGTGCTCTTTGCTGAGAAGACCCACCGCCTCCCCCACGTACCACCCACACCAACCCCTGAAGGCGCAAGATGCCAGGTATGACTTACACACCCCACTCCCATGTCCCCTTCGCCTGGGGCCTGCCTCCACCCTCATGGCCTGCTTTAAACTGTAGGTGTTATGATTACTCATATATGGTGAGGCCAACAGGCCCGTTGATGACTGGCATCGAAAAGGTAGTTTGTTCTTCACAGTTCCCAACAGGAAGAGGAGGACTCAGGCAAGAGCCTTTATTGTGGTTTCTGTGGGAAGAAATGGGCAAAGCAGAGTGAGCAGGCGACTCTGCTTCCTTTCCATGGTCTCCGGGGACGAGGGGCTGTAGCTAGTTGTCTGTACCTGGTAGATAGTGGCCCAGAGTGAGTGAGTTCCCTACAGGGACACAGGAACAAACTTGTTGGGGTGTGGCCTCTGGTTGGTTGGCTTGCATATGGAAAGCATGTTCACAGGCAAATTATCCACTGTCACGGAATCAGCAGGGGGACACATCTCTTCAGGGTCAACAAGGCCCCCGATGTCAAAACGTTCGCAGCATGTGGGTCATGAACAGTCCTTACCACATTCGTCAAACTCTCCTGAGGGTCATGGTTGAGTCCCAGAGTAGGCTTGCCAAGTGCAGGGCTCTTGGCAACTGTTGGATGGATGAGAGGCCACCATGGACCAGGCACTTGGGGACACAGCAGTGGACAGGAAGACACAATGCAGGGAGTTGACTTCCAGTGGGCCTGGTGGACCACACACCAGCAAACAAAGAAATAAATCAGAGAACGCCAGTTGCTGGAAAGTGTTGCAACAGAAATAAAACGCAAAGATGTCATAGTGTCAGGGTGGGGTGGAGGGGGAGGGGCCCCATGAGAAAGGACAGGCAGGCAGCCGCTCTGAGGAGGTAAACTTTGGGCTGAGACCTGAATATTGAGGAGTCAGCCATGCAAGCCTTTCAGGGCCGGGTATCCAAGCAGGCGAACAAATGAATAAACAACTAAAGGAAAGAACAAATCAGTTCTTTGGTCTGGAGTTCCCACCCTTGTCTGAGGCCAGCTGTTACGTATTTGGAGGCTTGAATGACATTTGGTGCCACGATCCCAGATACGATCACTTCTATTGTGGCCTTCAGCTAGTGACAGGAATATTCTGCAGGGCATGTGAGCAGGCATTTCCGGGCCTCAGGGCAGGACACCATGTTAACTAGCTCTGCTCTTTGACCCCTCATCCCATTGGAGCCAGCACCCTTCTTGTCACACTTGTCCCTGATGAGAATTCAAGTGGTTGACTTATGGCTGATGGCGCCTCCCTCAGAGGAGAGTAAGGGGCAGCCCTGCTCAGTGACTGAGAGGCTGCTGGGCTACGGGACACGCAGGCCAAAGCCAGGCCACAGCGCTCCAGGCACAGTTGCTGACTCCTGGGCTGCCCAGAACCTTCCAGCAAAGCCTACTTTGGCAAAGCCAACCCTCAGGGGAACAGTGGCAGGGGGCCCCTTGGGGGTTCCTTGTAAATCCTCAGGATTTGATGGGAGAGCCGGGCTGTCCAGCCAAGCGACTAGGATCCACTCTCTGAGGTGCTTGGGGGTGTTCAAATGTGGTTGACAAATAAAAGTCAGTGGGCGACACTGTGATTATGCTGTCAGTCGACAGACAGGAGGGATATAAAGGTTTCTACCCGGCCCCTCTCCTGCGCTGGGTGCTGGAGAAGATGTCGTCCTGCTGGCTGGCAGAGCAGATTCAGGGGCTGTCTGGGCTCCCCCACAGGCTGCCGGGCTGCATCAGTCTCAGACATGTGGTTATTTGCTCCCCGCTGGGGAGTCCCAGCGGCCTGATTCAGCGACAGGACCAGGAAAGCGATAGTGTCAGAACACAGGGTATTAGGAGAGGTTGGCAAGGGCAGGAGGGAACATTCCCTGAGCAACTGCTCCAAGGTCAAAAGTGTTGAATCCAAGTCTTTCTTGCTCTTAACCACTATGGCATGTTGCTATTGCCATCTTCTTTTCATTCATTCATTCATTCATTCATTCATTCATTCATTTATTCATTCCTCGGTCCATTTTTTCAACTATTTCTTGAACCCCATAGGGAATGCGGAAAGTGCAGATTTCAGAGCCCAGATCCCCCTGGGTCAGACCCTCCTCCTCCACATCCCAGTCCAGTGGCTTAAGGCACATTGTTTCACCTCAGTTTCCTTATTAGTAAAGACGGATACTGATGCCCAGGCCTTGTGAGGGTCACCTAAGGAGCAGCACACGTGCGCGTGGGTCTGATAACATCATGAGGATGATAGGCTTGTCCAGGGAGCAGACAGAGGATGACGCTCGGGGACCAAGCTCAGGGGGACGCTGACATTTAAGAGTCCCCAGAGGGTGGGGAGCCAGCAGGCGGCTGAGACTAGATGGGTGTGGAGTCTCCTTTCCTCACATCCCTGGCTGGAAAGTGTTACCCACAGCCTCCGTCTCCTTTGTCCAAGGGGGTGGAGGACTGTGAAACAAGGCCTGCCAGTCTCCGGGGACAGCTCCGGCCCTCTCTGGAGGGGAACTCGCTGGCCATCCTGCCTTATCCCCAGCCTGCTGGGGTTTCTGTGGCCCGGCTTTGTGATCTAGGGGGCCTTTGAGGGCACGGAAGCTTCCTCCAGGGTTAGCGAGGAGACACTGTCTGGGAACGGAGTGACCTTCGTTTTAAAACGCCTGCTCCATCTCCAGCGCCCTGGCTGAGCCCTCCGGAGCCAGGCCCCACGATGGGAGTCAGGACCCCGTGTGGCCCTGCCTGCAGCCCAGGTCAAGCTCCAGGAAGACACTGCCAGCCCAAACAGCCAGCTGGCCACAGAGAGAGCATGCCTGGCAGCAGGGGCGCGCGGTGAGGAGGGATGGTCCAGGGTCAGAGAAGGGGAGGGACAGACAGGGCTTAGGAATTGCAATGTGTGTGTTGGAGTTACAAACATCGATCTTTGAACAAAGGTAGATCCATTGAGAGCCATAGGGTTTGGGAGCTAGAGAGAGCCTTCCAGAGGCCCACCCTCATTTCATGGGTGAGGAAGCTGAGATCTACAGGGGGGACCTTACTCGTGGCCTCAAGCATTGCCTGGCCCAGCCTGTGAACTCAGCCTTACCAGCCTGCTTGCCCACAGCCGCCTGCACCCCCAAGACCCCACACCCAGGCAGAAGAGTGCTGATGTCACAGGAGTTGGCATCCTCGTGCCTGCGGCTGGTCCTGATCCGGATTTCTATCCACCTTTGTCCCCACCAGGGAAGCAACTGCCCGCCCCACAGCGGGGGCTGTCTGGGTGCGAGACAACATTTTTCACAGGGCGGAAATTAGATCTGTTTCTCTTCTCAGGGAGAGGTGTCTGTGAGCAGCGGAAATGCCAGCCAGTTGGGCACAGCGTGGAGCCTTGTCATTCTGTGCCCCACAGGCAGGGGCGGTAGAGGGTGGAGGGCAAGTGGGGAGACAGGATGGGTCGGGGACTCACAGAGCCCTTAGAAGGGGTCTTGGAGACTGTGCAGGTGGAGAACGGGGGTGCAAAGAGGACAAGGGCTCGCCCAGGAACAGGGCTCACTCTGTCTGCAGCCCCTTTTGCCGGCTGAGGCTGCCTCTTCATTCCTCACTTGAACCCTGAAGGGCAAAGGAGCCTACCAGCAGAGGCCAAAATGGGCCTCTCCCTACCCATGAATTCAAATCAGGGTCCTCTAGCCGCAGTAGATCGGATGATCATTTAGCAAGTATCTCTGACCCTCCCGCTCCCACCACGCACAGGGCACACTTCCTGCATACTGAACTTGAGCTGGGCCATGGGACTTGGTTTGAGTAAGAAATAGTAGCAGACATGGCAGAGCAGGGGCTCGGAACATGCTTCTGTGGATTGACCTGCTCCTTTGCATTTTGGTGGGGCCTGTAAGAAGAGGTTCCCCTGAGAGGCTGCTGCCCTTCAGCTGAAGCATAGAGCAAACATTTGAACCTGAGTGAACTTGAACCCAACCTGCAGTTTGAGACAGAGCACCCAGCTGAGCCCATCCTAGATGAGGCAAACCACGTTCACCTGTAGGCCCACAGATATGAGAATAACTAATGCCTATTGCTGGAAGCCACTGAGTGGTGGGGATGTTTTGTTTTATAGCACTATTGTGGCAATAGCTGACCAATACACAGGCCCAGAGCTGGAGCCAGAGATGGAGCCAAGAGCTGGGACCTAGAAGATCTAGGCTTTCTATGTTCCTTTGCCTGCCATAGCCCTGTGGGAGGGGTGTTGATGGAAAGAACTCTGTGGGTGCTGTCAGCTAACAGGATTGTGAGGAAGGCCGCCTGCTTCTGTGAATACTCATTAGCTCTCCATGAGGAATGCAAAGCGTCTCAAGGTAGCCTCCCCAAGGTTCAGAGCTAGAAAACGGAAGAGCTCAGACTAGGACCAGGTCTCTTGGCTCCACGTTCCAATCTACCAGGCAGCCTGATCCTGAGCCAGTTGAGCGGTGAGACCCATGAGGATTGGCACCACCCACTCTTTGTTACTCTGTGGTCCAGGCCAGGCCAAGGTGAGGTGTCCTGTTGTGTGAAGGTCATGAGGAGTGGCAGCCTGAAGTTCTGATCCCCACTGAGTTGTGTGTGACCTGGTGTAAGTCACTTCCCCTCTCTAGGCCTGGATCCCTGCCTCTTTCAAGAGAGGGATGCTGGACCAGATGGCCTGTGAGGCCCATCCTCTCTGGGTGAGCCCCGGAATCAGCTCTCACTCATGGGGTTCACTCTGGCCACAGACCACGCTGGGGACCCACCATTACCAGGCCTGGTCCCCTTCCCCACAAAGACCCTCGTTAAGAAGTTTCTAAACTAAGCAATGAAGTAAATGGTTTGGGACATCAGCAAACTTAGGCCAACCGTATTTTGCCTGCTCCCAAATTCTTCTTGCTGAACAATATTTCGAGATCACCTCCAGCCTGTTTCAGCCCTGTCTTCTGGGAGAAAGGCAGGCAAACCCAGCGTCACTGGCTTCCTGGTCGTGGTGTGTCTGTTTCATCCCCAAGAGATGAGATAGTCATCATTAATTATGTGGTGAATAGTTAGGGGTGATGGTGGAGAAAAGAAGCTCCTCTCTCACCCAGGCTCTCACATGCTGGGAGGGAGAAGGGCCGTGAGAGGCAGCTGGGGGCAGAAACTTCGTTCAGCCAGGCTGGTCCTGGTACAGACCTGTGTGCCCCAAACACCCCACCAATGTTCGTTAAATAAACGCTAAGTCAGTCCACCCCCATCAGCCCTCCCAGGTGTGGCTGAGGAGCCCTAAGAAAACCGATTCAGGTCCCCAGAGCCATTGATCTTGTGGCACTGTGGCCTGTGCTCAGGAGAGCTGAAAATACCTCATTTTTATTTACGGAAAACTCACTCTGAATCTGACACTGTCCCATACATTTTCTGCAGAGTAGGTGCTATAATGATCCACAAAGGCCAGGGATTTGATCCTCAGACCCCGGGGCTGCAAAGCGAGCGCTTAACCCGCTGAGCCATCCCGGCTTCCCCAGAATTATCTTCTTAACCCATCAAGCTGTGCTTCCTCTTCAGGGCTCCATCCCTCCCCCTATCTTTCTCCAGAAGATTCTCAACCATTTCAAGCTGCTGTAGGATATCAAATGATAGGGAGAGGAGGTGCTCCACGCCCCCAGGCTCCTTCCTGCTTTCTGCTTGTCCCCCCTTACTCTTCCTGCCCAGGGGCCACGCTTTCTTCTCCAAGAAGCTTCCTCTCGGAACCCTCACCTGTCAGAATCCCACCTGCTTGCAGGTACATGGAAGTCCAGATCCCTCCATTCCTGATTCAAGCTGTGTGGCCTAGAACAAGTCACGTATGTTTACTGGGCCTTCGCTTCCTGCTTTGCAAATGTGGTGACAAGAGTGGCCTTGGAGGGAAGCTTGGGGGACTGGTATGTAAAGCAGTCCAGTGCCGCACCATGGGGGTACGGGTGGCACAGCGTGGAGCTGATTACTAACAAAAGTGGGGATAGAAGGAGAGCCTGGACAGAGCAGAATAGGAGAGTGTGGCTTGGATGCACAAGAGGGGACTCCCCATGGTGGCCACAACCATGTCTTAGTGAGGGCAGCCAGCAGGGCACGCCATCAGGGGGCATCCACGAGTGTCCCAGAGGAAGTGGCTGAGTACCTTGCTGGGTGGGCCGTGGGGGTCACATCAGGCCTGGTCACCAGAGTAGGGTTTGGGGAATAGACTCACAACAGCCCTCTGAGTACCTGTACCCCTACTTTACAGATGAGGACAGCAAGGCACAGATGGCGTAGGTACCTTTCCCAGGATCAGCCAACAAGAAAGCAGCCAAACTAGAATTAGAATCCAAGGAGTCTGTCTGCCAAACACTCCCCATGCCAGCTCCCCACGGGTTTAAACTGAAGGCCTCTAAGGTCATAATTTGCCCTGCCCTGGGCCCCAGCCGAGCCAGGATGTGGCCAGATTCCCCAGGGAAGCAGGATAACGAGTTCAGGGACCAGCCAGGCAGGCCTCTGCTGCCCTGGGTGGGCACATTCTTCCTCCCTCTGACCCACCCCGGCTCTACCAGAAAGAGTGCCGGCTCCAAAGACAGCCTCTAACAATTAAAACTAAACCAGAGGAAATGATTCAATGAGAGCAAGAGGGGGCCCTGGGCTCTTGAACTTGGGGGGCTGGGGCTGCAGCAGGCCCCAGTCGCCTCCATACTCCAGCTCCCTTATGAAACAGGATGCTGGTGCGGTGCGCCTTGGGCAGCCTATAAAGGGATTTGAGGCCAAATTGGCGCCATCGGCCATCAGGAATGTGCCCCAGGGAGTCCCAGAGCCTTGCCCAAGTCAGTGACACGGGACATAGTGACCTTTTCTGGCTGGCGAGAGCAGCCCTGCCATGAAGGGGAAGCGAGGGGACATCACAGACCCTAGAGACTTTTTGGAGCTGGCTGGATTCCTCCTCCTCCCCTTCTTTGAAGGACAGGCCGTGCCCTCTCGGCGGGGCTCAGTGGTTCTATTGACTTTTGTTTCATCCCAGGGACCAGCCATGGCTGCCAAGTCCCCTTCCTCTGAATACTCGTTGAGGGCCCTGTTCCAGGTTCCCTTCTGGAGAGGAACAGCCCTCCTGCCTCTAAAGTGGGACCTGAAGACCTGGGGCGAGCGAATCCCATGAAGGAGCTGCTTCCTTGCTGCCATGTGGGGTCACTTGTCCCTTCTGCCTCCTCGGACCACATGACACAACCCATGTTGTACACAGTGGGAATGCTGTCCCTGCAGTTGTGCCTTGCGCTAGTCCTTTAGGGCAGCAACTCCCCTGGGAGTTAGTGGTCACCCAAAAGAGGGTGGGAAGGTGCCCAGGGGCAGGCAGGGGCTCCAGGTGCACCTGTCACACTGATGCCGCCCTTGGTTGCTGGCCCGGGGCAGGGCCAGGGCAGAGGGTTGTGGAGAAGGAAAAGTTTTCTCTATCCTTCTAGGTGCTTTCAGCTGGTCTAAGAATCAAATAAACTTGAGGCAGATGAACAGAATATAATCAAATGTGATGACATACCTGTGTTTGGAGTCCCACATATGTGAGAGGTTCAGAGACAGAAAGTGAAGATGGGGTGTATGTGACATCCTGAGCCCAGGCTGAGGTAAGGTGCCTTGAGGCTTCGGAAGGGAGGAGGGTAGCTCACAGGACAATAGGAAGAGCAGATGTTCCGTAATCAGAAGTTTTGCCTGCCCTATACATAGGTCCCTAAAAGTTATCTCTGATAGCCACTCTGATTATGAGCATGGCTCCCAGTGTGACTTCTTCTAGGAAGAGGTGCAAGTTTCTCTTAATCCCGCAGGGCCTCCGTTGCCTTCAGCTCAAAATCACCCACGTGTTGAAGGAGCACATCTTGGGGTAGGCTGTTCTGAGCCCCCCTGGGGTGGGCCATCGCCCCCTCCTCTCTACAGACTACAGAGCCTAGGGGCCCTGAGTCTTGTCAACGAAACCCAGCCATCTCCCTTCTCGGTAACCCCTTCCCCACCTGTCTCCTCCAGTGGCAAGTGTGAGGAGGCGCTGGGACATCTGGAGAGGACTTAGCTTCCGAGCTGAGCTCAGGGCCCGGTGGCCTTGGACACAGGGCTTGCCCCACTGGGCCTCAGTCTATGTGTTAAAGGAGATGAGAATCAAATTAAAATTGTGAAGGGGAACGCGCTCTCCAGCAGCGATAAAAACAAAAGCGAATGTGTCACAGTGCTTTCGAAGTGCCAGTACTTTGTGTGTTATGTCACCTCATTGTCACATACACCTATGAGGTGGGGGGCTGTGGTTTTCTCCACCCAACAGATGGGGAAGCTGAGGCAGGAAGCAGAGCCAGGATTTCAGTTTGAACAGTCTACACCTATCGCATCCACTCCTGTATGCTCTCTGGTTCAGGCTGATTGGGGAGGGGATTGAACTCACACGGCTCCAGTCGCCCCCCCACCCCCAAGCCATTAGCCTCCTTCTGCGGCCCCGCCCAGCACTTGGGGAATAGGCAGCCTGGTACCCGACCCACCCACCCAGGGGAGCCTCTTCGGGTGGAAAAGGGAGGGGACAGCCGTGCCCTTGGCCTTCACCTCCTACTGCCTCCCGACCCCTCCCTCTGCTCCCCTCTGCTCTTCCTTCAGGCCTCCCGCCCCTCCCACGGAGGATTTATGGTTTTAATAATGCAGACTTTCTCCTCCAGCCCCCCTTGCTGTTTAGTCTTCTCTACAGATCCTTAAAATTAAAACACTAATCAGGAATTTATTTTCTCATCAATCTTGCCCTTCAGGTTATGAGACCCGGGTGTTTTCACAGCCTGCTGGCTGGCTGGCCCCGGGGTGGGGTGAGGTGGGGTGAGGTGGGCCCCCCCAGGGGAGGAGACAACAGAAGGAACAAGGGCTCAGCTCTGGCCTGAGGGGAGAGAGAGACCCAGGTCAGAGAGAAGGGGCTTCCTGCAGAGACTGTAGGAAGACAAGCGGGGTCCTCAAGCTGGGAGGGGTGGAAGAGGAAGAGGGCGGGAGACTGAGCCTAAGGCAGAGACCTGTAAACCGCAGAAGATGGAGCCGAGGAGGTGGAAACCCAGAGAGATGGAGAGACAGCGCAAGGAGGAGGGCGGCAGGGAAAGAGCTGGGCTCGGAGACGCGGAAGATGAGAGAAAGAACGCAGGCTGGGGGAGCCAGAGCAGCGGGCAGGGGGGAGGAAACGGGAAAACCGACAAGTTCCCTCCCCCACGCTGCCCCTACCTCTCCTCGCAGGAGCCTGAGCTCCCGCAGTGTCACGTTGTCATCATTGTGAGGGGCCCTGGGGCATGTCTGCGTCCCCGCAGGAGACCCCAGCCCCACGCAGCAGGGCCCCTGGGTTTCTCTCCTTTGCAGCAATGAACTGGCTTCTGGCTCTGAGACCCTGCAAGCCGGTTAGAGACGCTGCTAGCCAGGCGCCCCTCCCTTTCCTCTGCCTTTGAGCTGCAGAGAAGCCTTCAGGAGCCAGGCCCTGCCTCTGCTCTTTCCAGCACAGGCAGCTCTGAGCAGACATTGCCTCTCTCCCAGCCTCCTGCCCACTCTGAGCGGCTGTTTCTAAAGCCCGGTTCTCCCAGCCCCGCACGGGTCCCTGTGCTGCTTCTGACGGGCTGTGTGATGCTGGGCAAATCACTGGCCCTCTCTGAACCTTGTTGTCATCTGTATAATAATCTCTACAGCGACTTCTTATTCTCATGGGACAGAAAACAACAGTACTGTCCCATTTAAAATGCTGCATCTGGTCAGCCTAGCTATAGTCTTTGACAAGGTCAGCTCAGAAGTCCCCAAACTAAGTAAAGACATGGAAAATCTGCACTTTGTTCATGTGTCATTTGTCAAAAAGGATTGAGGCGTCCTGTGGCCTGTCTGTGAGGGGGCTAAGCCAGGCACTGGGGAAGTCACCCTAGTGAGCCCAGACCTGAGCTTGGTTGCAGTCACAAACTCCCACGGCCTCAGTTTGCTCATCTGTAAAATGGGACGACGTGGTGCTCATCCTGCCGCAGAGCATTCCTGTTCGAGAAAGGCCTTTGTCAACAGAAATCAGGCATCAGGAAGGGTCACCCGGCATCAGTGGTGTGTGGAGACCCCGTCGGGAATTCCTTCTCCCAGGCCTGGGATGAGCGTCCAGTCTGTCTCAGGTTGTGCTGGGCCAGGGTCATGCTTCCTCTCACAGCCAGTCCTGGGAGGCCCGAAATACGGAGCGCGGTGGGGTCGCCAGAGACCCGAGATTGAGTTCCTGCTGTAGCACCTGAAGGTCGCCTCCCCTTCAGGGCCCCCAGGGACATCTTTCCAGGAGGTAAACAGGCCTGCCTCACCTGGGGTGAGACGAGGACTGAGAGCGGTAACCCAGGTGGAACGACCCACCCCACAGTAGGGGTTCCGAAAACACTTGCTCAGGGCACGGTTTAGGCTCAAACCATCAATAACGCCATGGTCATGAGTACCAGGTGGCATGTCAGCCACTCCAAGGCAACCTGGGATGTGGCACAGCCCACCACAGAGCAGCAGGGGCTCCGGCCTCCCAGCCCAATGAAGCCCTTCCGGGGCTGGTATTAGCATTTTCCAAGATGACTCAGCAGAACCAGGGGTCTTAGCCAGGCCTCCCCTTGATGCTGAGCGCTTGTTCATGCCACAGCCCAGCTTGTCTGCCTGATAGGAAATCAATGTGTTTATGATCCAAGGCTTCTTGCAGAAAGAGGAGGGAATAATTGCTCTTCTGAGGTCTGAACAGCAGCAGCCTGCCCAAGGTACTGATCTCACTCACTGGGCGCCTTCCCAACCCGGAATCTTTCCTGTCTTCAAGTTGAAGAACCTGAAAACTGTAGAACCCAGGACTGTAGTCAGAGGACTGGTACTACCCCCCACACCTCCCACCCCGCATTGTAGGTGGG
>PVKE010024378.1:0-23839 GCA_004027555.1 Craseonycteris thonglongyai | reverse complement strand
CCTGTGGCTGAGGTGTGTCTCTTGTAGGCAGCATATGGTTGGATTTTGTTTTTTAATTCAATCTGCTACCCTGTGCCTCTTTTTTGGTGAATTCAGTTCATTTACATTCAGGGTGATGATTGATATATGAGGATATCCTGTATCCATTTCTTCTTTCCTTTTTATTTTTCTGTTGTCCCAACTTTTCTCCATTTATTTTGATTTCTTAATTCAGGTTGGATAGCCTCCTTCATTATTTCTTGGAGTGCCGGTTTTGAGCTGGAGAATTCCCTCAGCTTCTGTATATCTGAAAAGGCCTTAATTCCTCCTTCATATCTAAAGGTTAATTTTGCTGGATAGTTCATTCTTGGCTGGAAATTTTTCTCTTTTAACATTTTGAAGATTGGGGTCCACTCCCTCCTGGCTTGCAGAGTTTCTGCTGAGAAATCTGGTGACAGCCTGATAGTTTTTCCTTTGAAAGTTATATTTTGTTTTTCCCTGGCAGCCTTGAGGATTCTCTCTTTGTCTTTGGTTTTTGTCATCTTCAGAACAATGTGCCCTGGAGAAGATCTGCTAGGGTCTAGGTAGTTAGGGCTTCTGCTTTCCTCTTGGATTTGGGGCTGTAATTTTTTCCACAGGTTAGCAATATTCTCATCCACTATTTGTTTTAGTAGGCTCTGAGAAGATTTCATCTCGTTTCCTTCTGGTACCCCTCTTATTCTAATATTGTTCTTTCTGATGGAGTCAGAAAGTTCTTATAGGGCTCTTTCATTTCTCTTGATTCTCATTTCCCTTTCTTCTTCCCTCTGTGACATTTTCATGTTTCTATCTTTGATTTCACTCATCCTTGCCTCTAGCTCCAAACTACGGCCCACGGGCCAGATGCAGCCCGCGAGGCCCTCTAATCCGGCCCATGGAAACCTTTTTTATCTGAATAAGATAATATTAAATAAATAATTAAAAACAACATCTATGTTTTGATTCTTTTTTATTTGGATGTCAAGTGTGTATTCGGCCCCCAAACTGCTGTTTGATAGTTAATGCGACCTGCGGGCTGAAAAGTTTGGAGACCCCTGCTCTAGCTGGTTGGCCCTGTTTCCTATGCTGGTCAGTTCTTTTCTCAGCTCTCCCATGATGCCTTTCATTTCAAGGAGTTTTTTTTGGTTCTGCTCTAGCTTCTTAATTTTGTTGGTAAAGTACTCATTGTGCTCAGAGAATTTCTTGTTGAGGTCATTTTACTGTGTCTGGGTACTTTGCCAGCATTGGGTGAGCTCTCTGAGTGTCTTGAGTATTGCAGCCCTGAATTCTGTTTCACTTAGAGTTGATTCCAAGTGTGCAAGCTTTTTTTGCTAAAGAATGCCCCTGATCTTCTGGAGGGGCTTTGGATTCTGAGGTGTGCATTGTGTTTGATGTGGTTCTTTTTGCTTTACGCATGAGTCTGTTTTCCCTCTGGGGGTTTGCCTATCAGATGGGCTTCTTTTTATTTTTACTTTTGGGCTCAGTTGTGGGAGGAGGAGATTTTGGGAGAGGGTTGGGGAAGCAGACAGCTTCTGTGCCCTGAGGCAGTTCAGGTTTCTGTCTTAACTGTTAGAGAGCAGGGTAATGAGGGTGTGTGGCTGGGGGTGAGGGTGTGTGAGTAGGAGCCAGGGCCGGCCTGAAACACAATAGCAGATTTCTCTTTCAGCAGGGGGGCTGGTGGTTCAGTGGAGGCCGGGCACAGGAGCTCCAGCCTTTGTCCCCTCTGCTTGGCTGCTTTTCCTTTAATTGTGACTGTGAGCCGCACCTGTAGGGCAGCGTCGCGGATGGGCTGGGGCTTGGCAGAGGCCCGGTTGGCCACGCAGGAGGGGGCGCAGCCGTGACCTGGTTAGAGGCGGATGCAAATCGAGGTCGTCCACGCGGGCATAGGTGCCGTGGCAGCCCAGTCAGCAGCCTGGTTGCACACTTGCATGGGCGTCAGTGCCGTGGTGGACCAGTCGGCAGCTTAGTCGAGCGATCGGGCATCAGCGCTGCAGCAGCCTGGACGGCAACCGGTGATGTGCTTGGGCGGCGGCGCCACCACAGCCCAGTGGGCAGGGCGCCGAAAGCTTGTCTAGTGCGTGGGCGGCAGTGCTGAGGTAGCCTGGTTGGTGGGGCGCCAAAAGCCCTCTGCGCACAGGCCACAGCTTGGCTGGCAGCCGCTCTTGGCCTTTGGCTCTGCTGAGACCGCCGGATTCACTCTAAGCACATCTAATGCAACTGTGTCCATTCACGCCTCAGCCCTCACTCCAAGAGCCCTGTCTTCAAAAGGTGCTCCCTCACAGTCAATCTCCTTCATAGATCAGGGGTGTCGATCTATTGTGGGCTGATTCCCTGCTCTCACCCCGCCTGCTGGGAAGTGAAGCCGCCCTGCTCCACAGTCCCTGTTCCATTTTAGGCTCCGTGATCTGATTAGGGCACCACGTGCTGTCCCTTGAGTTCGGATGTTAAATTGTTCACAGTCTTGTGGGACTTCCAAGCTCCTTAGGTCTTGGCTTCCAGCCCGCCCTCAATCTAGCTCCACTTTGACCGTAGTCCCCCAATCCCCCTTTGTTTTTGCCAGCCCCGGGCTGCGCTCCAAGTCTCTGCCCCAAACCGCTGCTTCCCCTTCCCTCTCCCGCTCTCCCCTTTTTTCTCTAACCTTTGGGTGTTGTTCTGTGTGGTGTGTTTCTCTTAGTTGAGGTTGCCTCTCAGGGTTTCCCCTGTGGATTCTCCTTTGTTCATAAGTCCCTTGCCAGGCAGTTATTGGCATTCTCCTCTCATGCCACCATCTTTTCTTCTTCCCCTCATGGCTCTTGCATCAGGACAATGCACCAGCTCACAGGGTACTATCTGTGAGGGAATTTTTAGCCAACAAATAACTGTATTGGAGCACCTTCCCTGCTCACCTGATCTGGCCCCCAGTGACTGTTTTCTTTACCTGAAGATAAAGAAAATATTAAAAGGAAGACATTTTGATGACATTCAGGACATCAAGGGTAATATGATAACAGCCCTGATGGCCACTCCAGAAAGAGTTGTAAAATGCTTTGAAGGGTGGACTAAGTGCTGGTGTCAGTGCATAGCTTCCCAAAGGGCATACTTTGAAGGTGACCAGAGTGATAGTCAGCAATGAGGTATGACGCACGTTTTCATAGGATGAGTTTATGAATGGAATTGTCAGACCTCGTATTATGGATGTAAGTCTTTATTAGATATGCGATTTACAAATATTTTCTTCCATTATATAGCTTGTCTTTTCATTCTTTTGAAAGTATTCTTCAAAGAGCAGAAATTCTTAATTTTGAAGTCCAACTTATCAGTCTTTTATTTTATAGAGTGCGCTTTTGGTGTATTTAAGAAAGCGTTACCTAATCCAAGGCCACAAAGGTTTTAGCTTATGTTTTTTAGAAGTTTTACAGTTTTAGGTTTTACACTTAGGACTCTGATTAATTTTGAGATAATTTTTATATATGTTGCCAAGCCTGGACAGAGGTGAGTTTTAAAAAATATGTTTTTGGCATGTGAATACTCATTTGTTCCAAAAATTTGTTGAAAATTTTATTCTTTCTCCATCGAATTTTCTTTGCATCTTTTTCAATCATCAATTAAGCGTATATGTACATGTGAATCTATTTTTTGACTTTCTATTGTGTTCCATTAATCTATTTCATTATTTGATTTAAAAATACCATTATTTTAAGTGTAATATACTACATGCTGATTGTTGAAAAATTGGAAGGTAAACAAGAAGCAGATAAAAATCACCAAAAACCCAATTATTATTATACTTAGACATAAGTGTAATGAATACTTTGGCAATGTTTTATTAGGCTTCCTTTCCTAAGCACTTTTTTTTGGTATATTTCTTTTTGGAAGAAGCCTTAAATCCTTCAAGGAATTATATAATAAGCCATCATATATCCCTTCTTTCTCCCTGCCTTCCCCTCTTCCTTCTTTCCTGTGTAATAGAGGATAGGAGCTAGTTAATAAATGCTCCAGTCTTCAAGAGGACCATTATAGGAAGCATTCTGTAGGATTCTCAGGTGGTTCCTGTGTATGCTGGTCCCTAAGACCCACAGTGGTAACCTTTGCAACACACCCTAACAATGGCCCTTCTTCCTTCCTTGCTCTCTCTGCTTCCTCACTCCCACTTTCTGGAATTACCTAGCAAATAAATTGTCTGCATCTAAGTTCTTACCCCGTGGTCTAATTTTTTTTGAGGGGTTGGGGTGGAAAAGGGAACCCAAACTAAGGCACATTACTTGAAATAGGATGAAAAAGTGATAATTAACATTGGCCTCTAGAATCAGATTACTTACTGATGTGATGACTTATTGATGCGATGAAGTGATGTGATCACTTGCTGTGGAAAAGGAGCAGGGATAATCTCTGGCATACTCTAGCATCATGTTTACTCAGATCCCCACCTTACGTGCTTTGGGATGAGGTATAAATGGAAGAGGAAACAGTGGATTATGCAATAGGGCCAGAAACAATATTGAGAGAATAGATTATAAGAATTATAGAGTTGGCAGTAGGCTGACCAAATGTACCATTTTAAATGAGAGAAAAACAACGGTACTGTCCTGTTTCAAACAGTATACCTGGTCAGCCTACTGACACTTTCAATTTAGCCCAGTGAGACTAGGCTGGCCATACATACCTTTTGAAATGGGACAGTACTGTTGTTTTCTGTCCCATTTAAAGTGATATGTCTGGTCAGCCTAGTTGCAGGTTCTCATTAATTGCCTCGAAAGCCTCGAAGATGAAAATGATAGGCTTGGTTCAACCACTTCTAAACTCAATCCAGACTATGAAAGCCAGAAGACCTCATCTGCCATGTTTAAAGAGACAGCTCCATCTTGGGTCTTGGATTCAAGCTGCTAAACAAGTGCCATAAACCATCAAGATTTACTTTAGTCAGCTCAGTGGCTTTCTCTTTAAGTTTCAGTGTTGACCTTTCCACTTGGCCCAAGGTATTATTCTGGATTCAACAGGACATGTTTGTGATTGTACAGACTCTGCCTTGGCTTGTGAGGGGAAAGTCTATCATCACTAATAATCCTGGCCAGTGAGTTGAGGTTGACCTGAGTGCCTTTGAGGAGCAATGTGATATCATTGGTCACTTCAACTAAAGTAAAAAGTAAATTTTGCAACATCTTTTCTAATTGGATGATTCTCTTTGTAGGGAAAACTGCCATCAGGGTGTGCGTAAGTAAGGGTCACTTATCCCTCTGGGAAGCTTCTCTACGTAACCAAGGGTAGTCTCTTGTTTGAGAGATTTGCTCTGTGATTTCACAGTTACACGATCTGCTGGTAGTGTTTGTTTAAACATCTGTAGATCTCTTACGACCATTCCTAAGAGGCAACTCACATATTTTGGGGAGGGAAAAATGTTAATTCTTGGCTTTCACTTCAAGAATTACCTTTCTAGAGACAGACATGCTGTCCCTGGAAAGATCAGGTATTGATAATTCTTGGGGTTGCTAAGGGAGTCTGTATCAGTGGGGATTGAGGGTCACAGATTGACAGTGACTCTAGTGTGGCCTCCTGGCTAGTTGGTGAGCCTTAATGTTCCCAGTTAAATTAGAACAATTTAGGCTAATCCTTGTTTTTGTAAAGGCTGCCTGAGGGTGGTCAGTCCAACCTTCCCTAATGTTGGTGGCATTATTTTCATCTCATGGGATGATTGAGAATGGGAATAAATAATACGTTCAGAGGTGTTGATAAGTGTTCTGTGGGCTATAGGAGCTGGAGCCATCTTTTGCTGTTTTTAATAAACTTTTTGGTAAGGTTAAGGGGAATGGCTATCAAATTGAGGTCAAAACTGTCTGACAGGGGATGACAGACCCACAGTGTCATCTCAGATGCTTGCAACACTTTGGGAGAGTTGCATCAAGGCATTTTCCTTGGGAACAAGAAAGGCTCCAGGGGCAGTTATGAAAGACAAAATATGATTAATGTTTCCCCAAGTCTTTTATGTCCCAGGGTTTGAGGTGTCCCTCCTCAGGTGCCAGGATTATTGTTCTCTATTCACCTCTATAAAACCAGTATGTTCATTCCAGTAACTATAACCTCACCTCTTTCCCTTATAATGCACACCCACATCTTTTGTCAAGAGGGCAAAGTGCAAAAAGACAAGCACCATTTTATAAGACTACAGAGATCCTTTATGTTCACCACTTGGACCTGCACAGCCTACTGTAGGAGGACTCGGTGAACAGTGTACTCAACCAACTGTTCATTATCCTTATGAACTAAGACTGCGTCAGTCCAACAAAAGAATGCAGGCAGCCAGAATTAAGTTTGAATCCCTAGGCCTCCTTTGGGTTAGGCTGCTACTTGGAGGGTGTACCAACCCAGCAGGCCTAGTGTTGGGGACAAGAATGAACCATCATAACCAAGAATGTTCAAGGCAAAGAATTCCAAAATTTTTAAATGCAGTAGACTCTCCGTTAATTGGCATCCATGCCAGATAAATGTAGTATTTTTTCTTTGATTTTAGTGCTGGTTGCTTGAGTTCCAGTTAATGAAGAGTCTACTTCTGTATAACCCGCTACCTATTTCATCCAGAATATTACTCAGAAAGCATCTGAGAGGTGATTATTCCTTTCTGGAAAGAACTGCATTGAGTGACCAAACTGTTTTACTAAGTTGTGTGGACCAGGAGGAGTTGAGGGAGATAGAGTCAGAATTTTTTTTTTTTATTAAGCTTTTAATTTTGAGGTAATTATAGGTGCACATTTAATTGTAAGAAATAATACAGAGAGCTTCTGTACCCTTCAACCAATCTTTTCTGATGGTGACATTTTGCAGATTTATAGTACACTATCCCAATACTAGCCCATGGATACAGTCAAGATCCCTTATGTTGCCTTTTTACAGTCACACTCATTTCTCTCCCACCTGACAACCTACTTAACCCCTGACAAATATGAATCTGTTCTCCGTTTTTATACTTTTGTTATTGCAAGGATGTTATAGAAATAGAATCACAAAGTATATATGGAAAGCATCTAGTCTTTCACATTAAAGATTTTTTTATTTTTTTTTATTTTTGACAGAAAGAGAGATACAGAGACAGAGAGAGAACTGAACTGTGGGAACTCCCCAGTTCAGCATGTGGGTCCGCCTGGGCTGGAGCCGGGTTTCAATCCTCGGTCCTCAGGCCTTCCAAGCGAGCGCTTAACCTGCTGAGCCATCCCAGCTTTGCCCGTCTTTCACATTAAATGTAATGTTAGCTGTAGGTTGTGTGTAGGTGCTCTTTAAAAATTATGGAAATTTCCCTCTATTCCTATTTATCTGATCATTTTTATGGTGCTGAATTTTGTCAAATGCTTCTATATCAATTAATATGTTTGTGTGAGTTTTCGTGTCAATATCATGTTATATTGATTAATTTTTGAATATTGAACAAAGCTTGAATCCCTATAAAGAAACCCATTTGATCATGGTGTATAATTATTTTTATATATTGGTGAATTCTATTTGCTAATATTTTATTAAGGATTTTGTGTCTGTATTCAAGAGGGATATTGGTGTGTAGTTTTCTTTCTTTGTGAAGTGTTTCTTTGGTGCTACATCAGAGTAACACTTTCTTCACAAAATGAATTGGGAACTATTCTCTCTTATTTTCTAGAAAAGATTATGTGGAATTAGTGTTAATTCTTTAAACATTTGTTAGAGTTCTACAGTGAAATCGATCTTGGCCTGGCAATTTCATTTTTGAGAGTATTTAAAGCATGACTTAAATTTCCTTAATAGTTATAAAAGTATTTAAATTACTTATCTCATATAAATTTGTCATATTTATGTGCGTTGCATTGTTTTATTTGCTTATGATGCCTGCAAGGTCTGTAGTGAGATCTCATTTCATTCTTGTTATTGGTAATTTGTGTCTTCCTTTTTTTTTTTCTTCTTTATCAGTCATGTAAGCTATTTGCCAATTATATTGACCTTTTCAAAAAGCTAGCTCCTTGTTTTCAATTTGTTATAGTCTTGTGAGGGTGGAAGTCTAAGCTCTCCACTTGGCCTCTGCTGGTGGGATATGGGAGGAGCTGTGGCATTTGGTTGGTGTATAGCTGTTCCTATCAAACCATTTTTTTCTTTTCTTTTTTCGACTCTTGTGTTTTGGTTCTTTGGCTACAGAGAACAGGCTTTTGTTGGGCTCAAAGTCTGGGTTAATGAGACAAGACCAAAACAAATAACAAAAACCAATAAAAGAACAAACTCAGAGAACTCATTTTTGTCTCTAGATTCATAGCAGGTCTGCCATCTTCTTATGTTTATCTATATATAAAAGTCAAAATTTTTACTTGTACTATCAGGAGAAAAAAAAATCATGTCAACTCCATCTTCTTGCAAGTAGAAATACTAGAAATCTTTTCTTTAGTAGATTTTTGAGGAAGTCATTCCAGTGGTCAATAATATCAGATTTTTGTCAATGGTAATGAGTGTGGAAGGTTGATTATATACCTTCACCGTCAGCGTATTGTTGAGAAGTGCTATTCCAGGAGCAAATGTTCCAGAGAGCCAAACTCTTAATTAATTTCAAGGGCCAACCTACTGTGTGTGTTTCCTTGACTGCCGGAGGGATTGAGTATTGTGAAGCCACTCATGATTTCCCAGTTTACTTGGTTGCAGGGCCCTACATTTTTGGAGGGCTTGTGGAGGTGTGATAACATTGCAATTAGGGTGATAGAGACTGAGGTGTCTGACTAGCTCATTAAGGCAGTCAGACTCTAAAGCAGCCCCCCATGATCTTCACCTCCTGGCTTTTAGGAGCTGTAGGAACTGGAGAGCAGACTCTAGGAGGTCAGAGCAGCTGCTAGCTGACATTCAGAAAGAAAGTGAGACTCAGCCCTCCAGCTTCAAATAAATGAATCCTGCCAGTAACGCGAGGGAACTTGGAAGCAGGTTCTTCCCCAGTCAAGCCTCCAGATGAGAATGTAGCCTGGCTAACATCTTGATTGCAGCCTTGTAAGATCCTGAGCAGACAATCCAGTTAAGGCATGTCTGGACTTCCAGCCCTTAGAAACCGTGCAATAATAAATGTGTGGTGTTTCAAGCTACCTAATTTGTGGTGGTAATCTATTATATAGATAGCAGTAGATTAAATATACCAATCAAGAACTCTTCCTCTATGTGGTGAAAGGTTTGGACATCAGAAGGTAAAGGCACTCCCAATAAATTCCGACCCATGTACTTCTAGAAAATGGTAGATGTTTATGTACCCAGGGTACAGTACTGCAAACATAGAGACCTCTGTGGCATGCCAGATAGGTTTCTTTGCATCTTGGTAGCCTCATCTGAATATGAATATGATTATAATATTTACTTCAAAGGTGGTTGCAATAATTAAATGTGGTAATGTGGGTCAAGATGTTTAGTACATAACCTGGCACCTTCCATTGTGTGTGGCCCAATGAGCGGGGCTCTTGCCATCTTATTTTAATGAGGTCACATTTCTGTCAATATTCTAAGTTACTGGCAATTAATCTGCAAATCTTATCCCTCTTAACCCAACCAATCCAGTCAACTCTGCCACTATTTCCCCAGGATCAAAGCATTGTTTGCTGCAGTCCTGTCTAAGTTATTACAGAATCAAGTAACATTTCTTTTTTTCCTACAACTGTCACCACCCAACAACAAAAAACAAACCAACTAAAGCACTCCTGTAACCAACCCTGGGCTTCTCCATAGACACAACCACTATCTAGTTAATAAGTTAACGAAGGATTCAGAAGGCTTTTCCGCCAACAGAAGAATACTGTTTCCAAGAACAGGCTCTTGAATTTTATAATCCGTTCCCTGGAGAAAATGGGGAGAATCAAGTCCTGAAGCGTGTCCTGAAGGGGTTCGGGCAACCCGGAGCCCTAGTCCTTTCCACTCGGCAAGGTAGGTAATTTAAGAGAGAGCCGGGTGCGCCTTCATTTCACCCCCCAAACAGATTTAAGTCACGCTGTTTAAACAACGCAGCCTAACTGCCTAGGAGGCCTGGGTGCGGAGGGGCCCCCTTCCGGCCAGCGCCCCTCTAGGCTCGCTGCCTCCCCGGCCGCCGCGGCCGCCGCCGAGTGCCACATCAGCGCGGGTGCTGCACTTCCAGGTTCCTGAAGAGGATGGAGCAAGCGGGCCCGGCGGGTGGGGGCGGGCCCCAGGCCCTCGGGAGTGGCGGGCCGGCCGGCCACTAGGCGGCAAGCGAGGAGTTGCGGCCACCAATGAGGTGGAGCTGCGGGCAGCCGCGGCTGAGGTTTGTGCCCCGCGGGGGAACCAGATGAGGCACATCTGGACAGCTGCGCCGAGTAACTGTGCAGCCCCTTCGCGGGCCCGACTTCAGCTCAGCACGTCCCCCACGTCCTCTCCCTCTAGCCACTTATTTTTTAGTTATTTCCCCCGAAAGAACCCAGGATCCAAGCTTAAACTTTCCTTTCACCTCCTTAATACAAGAGGGGGCCACATCTTACCCAACACACAGTTTAATTTTCATGGGGTCCTGGGATCAAAAGAACAGAAACAGCAACAACAAAAGCCCAGCCGCTGTCTGATTTAAAACTGGCAAAGTGGGGAAAATAAAGTATTGAGTAAACAGACCGAGTTGGGTAAGTTTTTGGAAAAGTGCTGGATATTGTATTTCTCTTGCTGTGATCTCTATTCTGAGTCTTTTTCTATTCTCACTAGTCTTCTCTTCATCAGGGACAGAAAAGCATCACTTCCTGCCACAACTGCACAGACTGTTGGTTTCCTTTTCTTCTGCTTTGCTTAGATTTTAATTTAATTTAATTTAACTTTTTGGTCATCTGTATGCTGTTTATAAATTTTCTGATAACAGAAATTTAACCTATATCCTGTTGTAAGCCTTTCCTAACTTCAAAGCTGAGCCTACTGATAAATGTTTTTCTATTTTTTTCCTGTGAAAACAGAGTATACATTTGTAAAGCCGATCTTTATACATCTTTCACTCTTTTGATTGTTTTGATAGAATATTGAGAAATTTATTAGGTTCATTCACAACTAACTTTTGCTTCTGTGAATAGGATGTTTACTATTAGATTATTTAAAACCTCAATTACATAGGTAATTGCTCTGTCACTTAATTTGAATGTAGTTGTAACCCAAATGTAACTTTTCCATATTCTCCTATCCACAGTGGGAGGCCTGAATTCCTTTATGATTGTTATAAAAACACCTTAAACATGTGACAGACAACTAACTGGGTACATCAATAACCTGTACTGTAATTGTATATTAACCCTATAATTCTATCAAAATAATATTCAGAATGATTGTTAGATATGTATGCTTACAGCTGTGGTATATATTTCAGGATTTAGAAATGGAATGATGGTAAGTATTGAGCTAATTGAATAGCCTGAGGCCCATTCCATTTGAAACATCTATAATTCTCTCTGTTTAAACCATGTTTTGGATTTGAGACTCTGTCATATATTATTTACTGTCATGGCAGGTCTGGCCAGGATTGATCTTAATTTCTGGTCCAGAAAGCAGTAGGTGAGAATTTTTGAAGCCCTAGGTGACATAATTGCAAATTGCAGAGCATGTTTTTGATTTAGAAAGGCAAGACATACAGGAGTTGAAACAGTTGAAGTGGTTTTCTGGGATGCAGGGTTAACAGGAAGAGTGTTACAGAGAAACAGTTGATAGAGCCAACTGGCCTGGTTTACTTCACAACCACACTATTTGATGTTGGGCAAGTTACTCAGCACAATCTGTGCCTCAGTTTCCACCTCTGTAATGTGGAAATAAGAGTACCTACCTTGTGGGGTTGTCTTGAGGACTGAGTTAATGTATGATAAACACTTAGAATAATTCTGGCACATAGTGAGTCTTTGCTGTTGTGCTCACTCTACATTGCCTTTCTTCCTACCTTCCCCTGCTGCATGTCAGTTTTCCCTGCCACCATTCTGACCTCTGTGGTAGCAACCAGTGTTTATTGTGTGCTGACCACTTGTAAGGCTGTAAAGGAGAGAATTCTTAAGGGGGAGTGAGGTAGAATTTATCAAGTGCCTTAAACAGGTCTAGAAGGTTGTGGGAGGGCAAAGGGTGGAAAGAGGACTTCTTATTGTAGGATGGCTTCATGGAAGGGTTGCCATTTCTGGGAAAAGATTTTGCCAAAGAGTTTTAATTGAGGGGAGAGGTAACATAGAACAGCAGCTGGCAGGTGTTCTGGGATGAAGGGGAAGTTTGGGTAAAGCACTGAAGCAGGAAAGTGTAGACACTGTGTTGTGTGCAGGATAATCTGTGAAAGGATAGTGGGCTGGAAGATTGGGAAGATGGGAGAGGTGGGAGATGGTGCTGTGGAGAGCTTGAAGGGGAAGGAGAGAGAGGTTTATGAAAGTTGGTGGGGGGATGGCCAGCTGAACCGGCAGCAGTTACATAGTAGAAGTGTTTTGGGAATGATCTATCTTTGGAGTCTGGTCTTCAACTCTTGCCCAACCTACCCTCCCCATCTGTTCCACTACTTCTGTGACCTGCTTTCAGGACCTGCAGGCTGTGTGAACAGAACTGACCAGTGAGTCTGGGCCTCGCTGTTTGGACTTAGTCTGTCGTGGCTCTCTTAGAATTCTGCTGACGTGGCCTGTCATTCTGGATTACCTAGGCTACTTTTCAGAAACAGCACATTCTAAAGTCTTTGATGTGGATGATTGTGGCACCCAAACACATGCGCTATTTGCAAAATAACTATTTCTCATTCTGTGGGGAGAATTGTCTATCATATGTTAAGACTTAAAACGTCATAATTTACAAGTACTGAAGTAGGTAAAACTTGTAATATGCGCCTAAGTGGAGAGTCCGTGTGGAGATCTGCTTTGTCTTTCTCCAGGGCATTGTGCTGTGTCAGAAAGAACCTGCGTGTGGCCCTGGTGTGGCTGCTGAGCACCTGTGTAACTTCAGCAAGACGCTGAGCCATTATGACCATCTCTGTGCCGTCATCTGTACAACGATCTCTAAGGTCCCTTCTCCCTTGCATAATCTTTTATTCTTTTCCATCCCTGGGACAGTCTGTTGCTTGCAGATGGCTATCCGATACATCTATGGCTAATGTTTTCTGACCATTTAATTCATGGCAGACATTGTTCTGAGTGCTTTATGTGTCAGCACATGTAAGACCCTCAAACAAACTTTGAGGATTGGTATGTATTAGCTGAGGAGACAGAGGCACAGGCAGATTAAGAAATTTTTCCAACGTCACATAGTGGCACATGCAGACACAGACAGTGTAATGGCAGAGTCCAAGCCTTCACCACTAGTCTACACTGCCTTAGGTTTAATACAGTTGAACTCTTTTTGTTTTTAGTGGTGATAGTCAAGAAGTTCATGGGAGGAGGATCATTGGAGGAATTGAGTTGGTGAAATTTCACTGGAGGTGTCAGAACACCAACATGAGTCTTTATGGAGTGTGCTGCAGGTGGAGACAGAAGTTTTATTTATTAGACGGAGCTCATGCAGCCAAGCATTCTGTCTTTTCATCCTGTTTGAACTGAACCACCAAAGTCCCTCAACTTATAGTAGACATCCAATAAATGTCAATTGAGTGTTTGTCTCCTTTGAAAAACTGAAACAGTGTGTATATGAGTAATAAGTAATGGTCTCCCCTGTATTTATTTACGTGCTTTCTTCCATATCTACTACTTTCTCCACTGGTAAACTTTGTTAATAGTTTTGTCAGTATCCTTCCAGTCCTTCTCCAAGAGTCCACTCATAGGTGTAAAACTAAACATAAATATAATTAAAAATATAAATGGGACCACAGTATTTTTATTAAAAAAAAAAAAGAAACTGTAACATTCCCAGGCCTGTGGGAAAATGGGGCAGATGCCAGATACACATTCTACTTCTAGTTTTTGAGCATTCTGTTTTCTTGTCTTATTGCTGGAGATGCTGTGGTTTTGAGATAAGAACTTCCCATGGTGACGGATCAATGTAGGGTGATTTTAGGTGTCCCATTGTTAATCATACCCAGTCTGGATTCCACATCTTGTAGGGAATTCGTTATTGAAAATTTAATGTGGTGAATCTATCTTAAAATGTTATTTGAAAAATATTTTAATTTGCTTTTATCTCATTATATTTTTTAAGAGTTATCTTGTTGTTTGAGAGAAGAAACAACAAGAGAGCAAGAGAGAAAGAGAAGGAGGAGAGCCCAGAGCAGTTTCCATAGTTTTACATCATTAGTTGTGACATGGTTTCATTACATAAAGGTGGATGTGGGGCCACATGAGGCAGGAACTGAACTATGGGCCTCCAGCATGGGAGGTGAGAACCTGTTTCACCGTGCCATCCCAGTGGTTACCAGTTGTGCCGCAGTTCAGCATATGGGTTTTCACGGGCTCGATTTGATCTCTGGACCTTGTGGTTGCAATCAAGTGCTCAACCTAATGAGCTAACCAGCATCTCTATCTCATTATCTTAATGTAGTTATTCTTTTTAGTATAACACACTAAGCACACAGACTTTCGAGTTGGACTATGAGGGTTTCAATCCCAGGTCTGCTTCTTAACTAGTGTACCTTGAGCAAGTCACTTTTTCTAGGAGGCTGTATTACCTGTAAAATGGGCATATCAATAGGCATTAAATGAGGAAATCAGTATACATCATTTAGTGGTGTCTGAATCATAGTATAGCCTATACCTGTAAGGTATACATTTTTTTATTGTGGTAAAATGTAACTTAAAATTTGGAATTTTAATCATTTCTAATTGTATAGTTTGGTGATATTAAGTCTGTTCACACTGTTGTGCAATATCACCACTATTTATTTTAAGAACTTTTTCATCAAACTGAAACTTTGTACTCATTAAATAATAACTATCTATTACCTTTTCTCTCAGCCTCTAGCAACCACCATTCTACTTTCTGTCTATGAATTTGACTAATCTAGGTGTTTCATATCAGTGGAGTTATACAATATTTGTACTTTTATGACTGGCTTGTTTCACTTACCATGATGCTTTCAAGTTTCATCCATATTGTAGCATGTGTCAGAATTTCATTATAGTCATGCATTTCTTAAGGATGAGGATACATTCTGAGAAATGCTAGTAAGACAGTTTCATTTTGTGTGAACATAGAATGCATTTGCACAAACCTAGATGGTATGGTGTAGCTCCTACCTAGGCTATCAATCTGTTCAGCAAACTTGTCCAACTCATGGCCTACAGGGCTGCCGGAGGCCCAGGACAGCTTTGAATACAGTCCAACACAAATCTGTAAACTTTCTTAAAATATTGTAATTTTTTTGGTGATTATTATTATTATTTTTTTTTGGATCATCAGCTGTTGTTACTGTATTTTATGTGTGGCCCAAGACAATTCTCCCATTGTGGCTCAGTGAAGCCAAAAGGTTGGACACGGCTGCATACCATATTTTACTATACTGAATACTATAGGCAATTATAACACAATGGTAAACATTTGTGCATATAAAGGTAGAAAAAATACAGTAAAAAGTATGTGTGTACCTGTGCACATGTGCCAGCATGCCTTGTGGGGAGCAAGAGGAGGACTGTGGAAAGAGGAGCCTCCTGCATGGGACCAGAGCTCAGGAGAAAGGAGGGAAGGAGGGAGAGAAAGGGAGAGAAAGGAACAACAGAAATCAAGAGAGACGCAGAGAGGTAAAACTTGAGATGAGAAATAATAAAAGGGAAAGGGAGAGAGGGAGAGAGGAATAGGCCTTGAAGGAAAGAGAGCCAAAGAGAAACTGAGGAAGGGAAGTGAGTTTGTGCACGTGGGTGTGTGTGTGCATGTGTGTGTAGGGGTTCCCCTCCTCCCAGTCCTTTTCTCTTGCTCTCTTACCAACTCCAGGCCCAGCCACAGAGTAGGCACAGGGTGGATAGACAGCATGCTGAGCTTTCTCATTTATTTAAAGCACCCAGAGCTAGCAGTAAGTTTAACATCTTAGTTGGGTCCAGCCTTTTCTTTTGACATCACAAATAAACTTTTAATCTTATGGGACCACTGTTATATATGTGATCAACTGTTGATAGAAACATTGTTATGCAGTGTATAACTGTATTTTTAAGGCCGAATAATATTCTATTGTATATGCACACCACATGCTGTTTATCCATTTATCTGCTGGTGGACATTTGGGTTGTTTTCATTTGTGATGGTTAATTTTTGTGTCAACTTGATTAGGCCATGGTACCCAGATATTTGGTCAAATTCTATTCTAGATATTCTGTGAATGTATATTTTATTATATTAATTTTGTTAAAGATTTATTGTTTTTGACAGAGACAGAGAGACAGAAAGAAGGGGAAGGGCCAAGAGCAGTCTCCATAGTTGTATGTCATCAGTTTTTGACATGGTTTTATTCCACACAGGTGAGCGGGGACCGCATAGGGCAGGAACTGGGCTGGGGCCTCCCACAGGGAAGCACACCCCTGGGAGCTGGGGGCTGAACCGGGGGCCTCCCACATGGTAAGCTTGCCCTGGTGAGAACCGAACCTGGGGCCTCCTACATGGGAAGGCACCCCAGTTCAACACATGGGTCTGCATGGGCCAGGGCGGGACTCAAACCTCAGACCTTGGGACTGCAAAGCAAGCGCTTAACCCACTGAGCCATCCAGGCTTCCCCTGTGAATGTATATTTTAGATGAGATTAACATTTAAATTAGTAGACTTTGAGTAAAACAGATTATTCTCCATAATGTAGGTGGGCTTCAGCCAATCATTTGAAGGCCTCTGTATAAAGACTGATCTCCCTTGAAGAAGAGGGAATTCTGCCAGCAGACTGCCTTTGTTTATTTTTATTTTTTTATTGTTTTTGAGAGAGAGAGAGAGATACAGAGACAGAGATAACTGAACTGGGGGAATTCCCCAGTTCAGCATATGGGTCCGCATGGGCCAGGGCCGGGACTCGATCGTCGGTCCTTGGCGCTGCAAAGTGAGCACTTAACCCACTGAGCCATCCCGGCTTCCCTAACTAGTTTATTTTTTATTTTATTTTTTATTGTTTTTGACAGAGAGAGAGAGAGAGAGAGAGAGAGAGACAGAGAGAGAGAGACAGAGACAGAGACAGAGAGAGAACTGAACTGGAGGAACTCCCCAGTTTAGCACATGGGTTTGCGCGGGCCGGGGCCGGGATTCGATCCTTGGTCCCTGGCACTGCAAAGTGAGCGCTTAACTCACTGAGCCATCCTGGCTTCCCCAGACTGCCTTTGGACTTGAACTGTATCATCAGCTCCTCCCTGGGTTTCTAGCTGCCTACACTGAAGACTTTAGACTTGCCAGCCTCCAGTCGTGTGAGCCAATTTCTAAAACCAATCCCTCTGTCTCTCTCTCTATATCCTACAGTTCTATTTTTGTGGATAATCTAATACACACTATCTTTTGGTTGTTGTGGGTAATGCTGCTGTGAACATTGGTGTACAAATATCTGTTGGAGTTTCTGCTTTCAGTTTTTTTGTGTATATACCCAGAAGTGGAATTGCAGGAACATAAAGTAATTAAATATTCATTTTTTGAGGAATTGCCATACTGTTTTCCACAGCAACTACACCATTTTACATCCCCTTCTATAATACACAAGTGTTCGAATTTCCCTATGTTCTTGCCAACACTTGTTTTTCTGTATTTAAAAAAAATAATAGCTATCCTTGTGGGCATGAAGTGATATTATATCTCATTGTGATTTTGATTTACATTTCTCTAAGGATTAGATGTTGCATATCTTTTCATGTGCTTATTGGCCATTTGTGTATCTTATTTGGAGAAATGTCTTTTGAAGTCTGCTGCTCGTTCTTAAGTCAGCTTCCTTGTTTTCGGTTTTTGTTTTTGTTTTGAATTGTAGGCAGTCTTTGTATAGTCTCAATATTAGCTACTTAGGGGAAGCCGGGATGGCTCACTGGGTTAAGCACTCACTTTGCAGAGCCAGGGACCGAGGATCGAATCCTGGCCGAGGATCAAATCCTGGCCCCGGCCCATGTGGACCCATATGCTGAACTGGGGAGTTCCCCCAGTTCAGTTCTCTCTCTGTCTCTGTATCTCTCTCTCTCTCTCTCTCTCTCTCTCTCTTTCTCTCTGTCAAAAACAATAAAAAAATAAATAAAAAACCAACAAACAAAAAAACCAACAAACATTAGCTGCTTAGTAGGTATATGATTGGCAGATATTATCTTTCATTACCTGGGTTGCCTTTTAGTCTGTTGATTGTGTCCTTTGATGCTCGAACTCTTTTTATGTTAATGTAGTCCAGTTAACTTATTGTTTTCTTTTGTTGTCTGTGGTTTTGGTGTTACACATGCAAGGAATCATTGCCAAATTGAATATCATAAAGATTTTCTTTTGTGTTTTCTAAGAGCTTTATAGTTTTAATTCTGACGTTTGGGTTTTGGATCTATTTTTTTTTTTAATTTTATTGTTAAATTTATTGGGGTGACATTGATTGGATCTATTTTGAGTTAATTTTTGTATGTAATGGAGATAAAGGCCCAACTTTATTCTTTTGCATGTGGATATCTAAGCAATTCACTTATCAATTATAATGTTCATCTCTATAAAAACATCATTAGTATAGATATAGCCATAGTGTAACAATATTGATTAATTCTTGACTTACTTTATAAGTTAGGTCTGAAGTGCTGATTTTTTTCTCATAAAATTACCAAAATTTCTATTCTTCTAGTTTTTACTGTTCCCAAGGAAGAAAGATTGTTTCTGTGTTGTAAGGGAATTGATTGCTGATAGCTTTCCTTCCTTTTTCCCCACTCTCCCTCTCTCCTTCCTTTCTCCCTCTCTTCCTTCATTCTGTTCTTCTTTTCTTTCTAACCCTCCTTATCTTTCTTTGGCTTTTAGAATTTTAAAAGTAGTAATCTATGTATGTTGAAAAAATTGAAACTGATTGTATAAAGTCAAAAATAATGGTTTCCCCTTTATTTACCTGCTTTCTTCCATTCTACTACTCTCCCCTGAGGTACCTTTATTAATAGTTGGCCTGGGTTGCCTTTTAGTCTGTTGACTGTATCCTTCCAGACCTTCTCCAAGAAACCATTTAGGTATAAATCTAAACATAAATATAATTTTAAAATGTAAATAAGACCATATTATATTCACTGTTCTGTCTTTGCTTTTATTAACTTAACAATATATAAGCATCTACAAATACATACACTTATACATGTATAATAACTATATTGCAACTTGTCATTTGAAATATACAGATCTTTGTGAGCATATTTTGTCGTGGGGAATAATAGACAGTGAGCTCAAATAGAAGACTCTTCTTTTTCTGTAGAAGACCAAGCCACTTAAAGTAATGGTGGCACTGGACTAGGCTTGTCAAACCAAGCTTGTTTTCACTGTTTCCTTTCTCTGGACTTCTGGCTTCCCTTTGTGAGCCATCTGACTGTTTCCATTCTCCTCTGGCTTTCAGAGCTTGTGCAAAAGACTCTGCCACTCAGCTTCCTCAGTGACACTTTGGAAGATGAGTCCTTTTTCATGCACCTGCCACCATTCGGACCAGCCTGGGCCCCTCTGGTGTCATCAACTCTCCTATGGAAAAAGGTCCAGAGGCAAATACTTCCTTTATTCCTTGTTGTCTGGGGCAAAGGTGGCTATCTTCTGTGGCTTTTTTTTTTCCCCCTTATAAAAAGTTGGGGAAGCTGGGATGGCTCAACGGGTTAAGCGCTCACTTTGCAGCCCCGGAGCCAGAGGATTGAATCCTGGGTCCGGCCCATGCAGACCCATATGCTGAACTGAGGTGTGCCCCCAGTTCAGTCCTTGCCGGGGCCTATGCGGGAGGCTCCCGGCCCAGTTCCTGCCCTGCGCAGCGCCGCACCCTCCTGTGGAGTCAAACTATATGGAAAACTAATGCTGTCAACTATGGAGACTGCTCTGGGCCCTCCCCTTTCTCTCTGTCTCTCTCTGTCTCCCTCTCTGTCAAAAAACAATACAAATAAATCTTAAAAAAAAACTGACCAGCATTCTCCATGGCAAGGAAGTGAGTGGTATGTCCTCACCTTTCTCCATGGTGCCTAAAATTCTACAGCTTCTGAAAAAAAAATATATATATATATATATATATACACACACACACACACACACACATTATTTGTATGAATTCCCTTTAATAGAAGAGAAAATTGATTTTTAGAAAAGTAATATTATATGCCTAGGAAAATTGATGTTCAGAGGGGCAAGTTTTGCAAATGTTCTAGTAGGTGAGGAATATGAAAATATATCTGATTGTAGTGTTATTTTTGTTAAACATTTCTGCAGCCTCCAAAAGATAGCACATTGACCTTGAGAATTCTGCAGTCTGTTATCATGGTACATAACTGCAGTTGTATAGCTGGATCACCTGGGGAGTTACTAAAAAAACACACCTGCTCTTCTCCCCCTCCTGGAGATTCTTTTTCAATAGGTGTGGACTGAGGCCAGGCATCTGTGAAAAGCTTCCTGGAGCAATCTGATGGTTGGCCCAGATTTAGGACCACTAGTCTAATGGGATTTTTTCAGGCAAAGGTAGTAACTCTTACAGAGAGTCTGGATCTGTCATTCCCAATGCTCAGAACTGGCCCAAGCAGTCACAGTGAAGAGAAACTCTTCATAGGTCATAATTTAAAAACCATGTGTGGCGATGGATGTCAACTAGACTTATTGTGGTGATCATTTCACAATATACACATACATCAAATCATTACATTGTATATCTGAAACTAATATAATGTTATATGTCAATTATATCTCAATTAAAAATACAGCAATAAATCAATTGGATGGGAACGTTTTGTTGGGGATGTTTACAGTGGCTTTCTTTTCATCTTATGGCCTCATTATCATGCAAATTCACTTTTTAAAAAAAGATTTATTTTTATTGTTTTTGACAGACAGAAAGAGAGAGAAGGAGAGACAGAGAGAAGGGGGAGGGCCCAGAGCAGTCTCCATAGTTGCACATCATTAGTTTTCTACATAATTTCATTCCACAGGTGGGAGCGGCCTGCACAGGGCAAGAATTGGGCCCCGGTCTTGCCACAGTGAGAACTGAGCTGGGGGCACACCCCAGTTCAGCATATGGGTCCACAGAGGCCCAGGGCAGGGCTGGAATTTGGTCCCTGGAAGAACCTGGGGCTGCAAGTTGAATGCTCAACCTGATGAATCATCCCGGCTTCCCCAGATAATTCAACTCTTTAACTAAGCTGAAAGGTAAACTCTCACCAAATTATGTGGCATTCCTGTTGAGTTTACTTTTTTCAGAGTCAAAGTTCCCTCAATGCTGATTTCCTGCTAGTAAATTAAGTATTTAGGAGGCAACTGAATTCCCTCCCAATGACCTACAACTATAATTAGTTCATTTTATGACTTGAGTCAGCAGCCCATGTGACCAAATAGACCCAGTTCCTTGTGCTGAGAGATAGTGTCTGCATTTAACACAGAGTTTACCACCAGTTACACCTTAAGTAAAAGCTATTATGTTTAATTTGCCATCATTTTAATAGATGAAAAAACCAAGTGAAATGTAAGAAATTTCTGAATTTCAAGTGGTAAATATTTTTTAAGAGGGTCAATTTTTAAAATAATTTTTTAATTACAGTGGATATATAATATTATATTAGTTTTAGGTGTACAATATAGTGATTAGACATTTATATAAATTATAAAGTGATCTTTACAATAAATCTACTAAACCATATGATACCATACATAGTTATTACAATATTATTGACTATATTCTTTATGCTTCACCCTACATCCCATGACCAATCTGTATTTCTTAATCTCCCCACCCCCTTCATCCATCCCGCCAACCCCTTAATCCGGCAACCATCAAAATGTTCTGTGTATCTGAGACTGTTTATGTTTTGATTGTTCATTTATTTTGTTCTTTAGATTTCAAATGTAAGTGAAACAATATGGCTTTTGTCTTTGTCTGACTTACTCCACTCAGCATAATACCCTCTAGGTCCATCTAGGTTGTTGCAGATGGCAAGATTTCATTCTTTTTTATGACCAGTAATATTTCATTGCATCATATGTACCACCTCTTCTTTATCCATTCATCCATAGATGAACACCCAAGTTGCCTCTATATCTTGACTACTGTAAAGGATGCTACAATGAATATATGGATGTACATGTACCTTCAAAATATCAAAATATAATATTTTGAGTTTCTTTGGACAAATACCCAGAAGTGGGATTGCTGAGGGCTTCTTTTCTCTTGTTTTAGCTCCTGTTTTGAAGTTAATTTTGTCTGGTATAAATATTGCTACCCCAGTTTGTGTGTGTGTGTGTCTTTTCATGAAATACCTTTTTTCCATCTCTTCAGTTTCAGTCTGCTTGTGTCTTTGAATCTGAAGTGAGTCTCCTGTAGGCAGTGTATGTAAAAGTTTTGTTTTCTCACCCTGTGTTTTTTGTTTGGAGTGTTTAAGCCATTTACATTTAAAGTGATTATTGTTTTATGTATATACATATATATATATATATATAGTTATAGTTATATGTATATGTAGTTATGTGTATATATATATATATATATAGTTATTGCCATTTTATTAGTCATATTTTTTATCTTTCTTCTTAAAGAAGTCTCATTAACATCTCTTGTAATACTGGTTTGGTGTTGATGAACTTTTTAAGCTTTTTTTGTCTGGGAAGCTCTTTATCTTTTAGCTTTGTTGGGTAGAGTAGTGTTGATTGTAGGTCCTTGCTTTTCATCACTTTGAATATTTTGTGCCAATCCCTCCTGGCTTGTAAAGTTTCGGTTAAGAAATCAGCTGACAGTTTTATGGGAGCTCCCTTATAAGTAACTAACTGCCTTTCTCTTGATGCTTTTAAGATTTTCTTTGTCTTTAACCTTTGGCATTTTAATAATAATAATAAGTAATAGTAATAATAATTATTGTTATTTGGACATCTTTTATTGTTAAATTTATTGGGGTGACATTGGTTGGTAAAATTACATAGGTTCCAGGTGTACAACTCTACATTACATTGTCTATGCATTGTATTATGTGCTCACCATTCAGAGTCAGTTCTCTTTCCATCACCATATATTTGATGCCCCCTCTTTACTCCCCTACTACTCCCCTACACCCCTACTTACCTTCTCTTTTCCCCTCAGGTAACCACTAAACTATTGACTGTGTCCATGAGTTTTTGTTCCTTTGTTACTGTCAGTTTTATATTCCACCTATAAATGAGATCATATGTTTCTTGATTCTTTCAGTCTGACTTGTTTTGCTTAATAAGATGGTTTCAAGGTCCAGCCATGTTGTCACAAATTGCTGTATTTCGTCTTTTCTTATCACTGAGTAAGTATTCCATTGTGTAAATGTACCACAACTTTTTTATCCAGTCATCTATCAAAAGACACTTTAGTTATTGCCATGACTTGGCCACCGTGAACAGTGCTGTGATGCACATTGGGGTACATATATCTTTGTGGATTAAGGTTTTCAGGTTTCTTGGATAGATACCCAGGAGAGGGATTGCTGGGTCATATGGCAATTCCATTCCTAGTTTTTTGAGGAATCTCCACACTGCCTTCCACAGTTGTTGTACCAATTTACATTCCCACCAGCAGTGTATGAGGGTTCCTTTTTGTCCACAGCCTCTCCAGCACTGTTATCCCTTGTCTTGTTGATTATAGCCATTCTAACAGGTGTGAGGTGGTGTCTCATTGTGGTTTTAATTTGCATTTCCCTAACTGCTAGTAATGTTGAACATTTTTTCACCTATCTGTTGACCATTTGTATGTTTTCATGGGAGAAATGTCTGTATAGGTCTTCTTCTTTTTTTTTTTTGACAGAGAGAGAGAGAGAGAGAGAGAGAGAGAGAGATACAGAGACAGAGACAGAGAGAAGGAGGAGGGCCCAGAGCAGTCTCCATAGTTGTACATCAT
>PVKE010024377.1:0-23856 GCA_004027555.1 Craseonycteris thonglongyai | reverse complement strand
CATTCTTCATTCTGTTACATTAGAAAATAACCTTGATCCCAAATCCGTGTCCACCAAGGTATATATAAAAAATAAAGGTTGCACTTTAAATAAACTTAGATAAAAATTCCAGATATTTAAATTCTTTTTTTTTTTTATTGTTTTGACAGAGAGAGAGAGAGAGAGAGATACAGAGACAGAGAGAGAACTGAACTGGGGGCACTCCCGAGTTCAGCATATGGGTCCACACGGGCCGGGGCCGGGATTTGATCTTGGGTCCCCGGCGCTGCAAAGTGAGCGCTTAACACACTGAGCCATCCCGGCTTCCCCATCTCATACTTTTTAAACAGGAGGCCAGTTCACTGTCCCTCAGACCTTTGGAGGGCCGGACTGTGGCCCGGGACAAGTCAGCTGCTAAGCAGGACAGGCAGCGGCAGCAAAAACACCCGGCTGGCTGGATAAATGTTTTCGGCAGGCCGCATGTGGCTATAGTTTGAGGACCCCTGCAGGCTAGATATTTAAAAGAATAAAAAGTAATTTTCCAGCATAAAGAGTTGCATGAAATTAACTGAACATTTTATATAAACTCCAAATTTCTACCAACAGAAATTTACTCTGACAAGTACCCAAGAACAAATAAAGAGTTGTCACAGAGAAAATATTAATACCATACTTATAACTTTTTACTAACAGAAAATATGAAATGTATGAATACAGGTAACACATTAATTACAGAGCATACACCTAAGTGTACTTCTCAGATGTTCGAGTGGCCTAATAACTACAGCTTAGTATCTGATACCTGACTTGGACCAGATGAGATTAAGATTTGTTGGAAAGCGCTTTAGGAGTAAGATAACCTTTGTTCCAATTCTTCAAGTTGTGTAATTTTGCAAATATTATTTAACCTTTTTGAGCTTAATTTTATCACAGATGAAATAAGAATATTAATAACTGTGTCTGAAGCAGAGGCAGAGACTGGTATTCTTGTTGAAGTGATTTATTTGAGGAGCATTGGGAGAGTAGGTATTATTCTCAAGGGAAGTAGAACAAAGTGTTACCATACTGAGGCTGCAATGAAGCTCAGTTCTTTCTTTCTGCACAGTAAAGGAATTACAGATCAGCGAAACAAAGGAAAGCAAGTAAAGTTTTATTGAAATTACCTTTCAAGAGAGAAACATGCCAGGCCAAGAGAGGCAAAGGCCCGGATGGCTTTAGGGTTTGGGTTTTTTCCTGGCCCAGACCCAGCCGTATGATGAGACCTATGGACTTAGATCATTTGATCATGTGTAGGTCATATGACTGTGTTCTTTCTGCACATGCTCTTATCCAGAGTGCACACAGAAACCCCCTGGGGGGTGGGGAGAGAAGCAAAACTGCAGTGTTAATTTATTATAATTACATTATAATGAGGCTAAAGTTAAGCCAAGGGCAAGGTTTAACACTTTGTGCAGGTATCAAAAACCAGGTAATCATGGATGAGGTCTTTTTTTCCTTCTTTAACCCACCCCTCCACCCCCCCAGAGGTTGTAACATAATAATTTAATTCATCTCTGAGGCCTGGGCTCAGGTGGTCCCTGTAGATTTGACATGGACAGTGACCTTCTGCACCTCCTGTTGCTAATGTCCTACCTAACAAAAGAAAGCAAGTTAAGGAAGGAAAAAGACCTAAGCAAGAATATGCTCTATCATCTCTATATCAAAGCACATTGTAGTCATTCAATTAACTTAGTCCCTCCCTGTATAATAAGTAATAATTTTATAATAACAAGAGGTATTATACAATAAATTTCTTTCATCAGAGATATAAGTGATTAAAATTAACAGACTGGCATGACTAGATATAAATGAGATTTTTGCTAGTATTCCTTTGCTTCTTTTTCATCTATTTTATCATTTGCTAGTATTTTCTACAGACTGATAGCAGGTACCAAAAACTTAAGAATAAATCCATAGAAGGAAACACTTAAAAGTGAAAACGTTTTATTCAATAACCTAATTTCGGGGTGCACATTAGGCAAGACCACCATCAACCTGAGGTTAGTGACCTAGAATCCCGTTCTTCGTGGTGTAAGTTCACCAACCACTTACAGATGTCAGCAGTGGGAAGTCCATTGCCCACCCACAATTGTGCTTATGCCCTAAAATTTTAACTCATGTTCAAAATAAATAATGCCCAGGTAAAAAGCAAACCAGAAGTAATAATATTTAAGCAACATGACATAAGCTCAAAGTCACTTCAGACACTACTGTTATTGTATTTACATGTCTTTGGTGCTTTCAAGTTTATAGCTATGATCATGTAAATTGCTCAGATATTTTATTTAATGATTGTTGTAAAGTTAAATAGATATGCCCTTCTTTGCTCTATTCTTTTTGTAGAATGAAATTTCTTTTTCATTTTCCCCTACATACATACCTTACATTGTTTGCTGAGTCATATGCAAATTTTCCAGAGCTATCAAAACCGTAACTGACCATGTGCCAGGGCCACAGAAGAAGCATGGTTTGAAGCATGTCACTGCAAAAGGTGCATGGTGGCTGCCTCCTGGAATTTGAAAGTATAGTCAGAACAGAAAATCATTGCATTTGAGTCCATTTCTTTTTATGAATGTAAAAACTAACAAGTATTTAGCCAGTTTTCAGAATTTTTACTGCTTAAAATTTCCTATGTCCCCACTGTCGTTGAGGCTTCAGTGTGAAGTCTGACTGCTGCTGAGTTCAATGGGCTCATGATCTGGGCCAATATGCTTTTAAACCTATATACAGGCTGACACCTATTTATTGGCCTCTCTTTGTTATTTTTGTAAGAGAGAAAGAGAGAGAATGAATAAATGAATGAATATGACAACTAATGTGCCTCGCTGTCTTTTTTGTTTGTTTTGTTTTTCTGGAGGTCTTCCCAGGCAATTGTTTTTCCTTTATTGAAAGCAATTATTGCTAATTTAATAGTAGGCCCAATATCAGTGTTGCTTATAATGAGTTCCAAATATTTCCCAAGGGAAGAGGGGAAAGGCTCAGAGAGAACTGCTAGCAGACTCGCCCTACCATTATTTGGGTTTTTATTAAATTGGAAAGATATTTTGTAGGGAGTGCTTTTCTGTCTTTTATAGCCTGAAGAGTAGATGAATAGAGTCAGTTTCTGTTTCTACATCTCATTGGTATTGCTCATTAAGCAGCTTGCTATATCTACTATTAAATTCAGTTTCCAAATAGAGTCCTACACCCACACACTATGTTTTTATTGAAAAACAAACTCAAACAGGAGAAATCCAGACAGTGTCCAAGAAAATCTTCCCCTGTCAGATTGGAAGCATGAGGGATAGGTATGTTACCATCACTCTTACTTTGAGGACAGAAGCAGTCCAGACTAGGGCTTAAGGCGTTTCATGGGTTGGGAACAGGATGAATTATTTTGGATATTGTAGTTGTGTGTTTTTAGCATAATAAGCCTATAAAATATAGGTAACATGCTTTATATGAGTATACACATTATAGGTGTGTTCCAGAGCCAAGTCTAGGAATTGATATGAAGTAATAGCTGTTAAAATAAATTATTAAAATATATATTTTTTTAAGATTTATTTTATTGATTTTTAACAGAGAAAAACAGAGACAGAGAGAGACAGAGAGAAGGGGGAGGGCCCAGAGCAGTCTCCATAGTTGACATTAGTTTTCCATATAGTTTCACTTCACAGGCAGGCACAGGGCTGCGCAGGGCAGAAACTGGGCCGGGAGCCTTTCACATAGGTCCCGGCAAGAACTGAACTGGGGGCACACCCCAGTTCAGCATGTGGGTTCGCATGGGCCGGGGCCAGGATTCGATCCTCGGTCCTCGGGGCTTCAAAGCGCGCGCTTTACCCGCTGAGCCATCCCAGCTTTCCCTAAAATATTTTTAAAATTGGCAAACACTACTATATTTTAGATATGCTATAAAGTGGTTTATGTTTGATATTTTTTTGTTTCATATAACCAGTATGAGATAAATGCAAGAAATCCTCATCCTCTCAATATTCTTCACCCAAATTACCATAATTGTGAGTTCTATAGGAAGTGAAACTCCTCACAATATCAAATCATTGGCCAATGAACTTATAAAATCATGCCCCAGTCAACAAGCCTCTTTCACTGACACACACGTGCTGTCATTGCATTGGGGTATTTGTTGGTTATCCTCTAGCTGCAAATAGCTAGAGGATAGCTACAAAGGAGTACAAAATGTAGTGATCCGAACATCAAAGATTAAAAGGGAGTGCTTGAGAAAAGTGATGAAAAGTGATTCAAAGGCCCAAAATGCTATGGTCAAACTGCACAAGCCAGTCATGAAACAATGGGTCTTTTATAGGGTAATCATAAAATTATGTTATAAATTTCAGCAGCTGACTTATTCTTTGTCCAATTAATGAGTTCATAGTTGTAACTATAATCTGCATGGTGGTTGAATTTAGATCAAATAAACCCAGTTGCCTACTCTTTATTTCCAGAAAATGTCCCATTTATTCAGTTTTTTATAATTTGTTTAAAAGAATTTAATTCTTCATTTAAATAGATTCACTTTTAAATGGCTTTTTCCCCAGTGCGAATTATCCTCAGATAATAAGGGTTTTCTTTTATACTCAATTTTATTTTACATAAGAGGAAATTCATGCTTGAGAGAGTTAAAATACTTTCATGCAGTCATATCATTTAGTAGCTATTAATTTGAGAGAAATGTTTCCAACTAGAGAATTTTGATGCCAAGTTCAGATTTTTTTTCACCATATATCAACTATATTAAAATTCTACTTCTTTCATATTATGCATCAGTCATACTTTTAAATATCTTTAATTTGTCCACAGGTGCTACAGTTTCCCCCTCACGTGAAAATTCACAATCACCAAAAACAACTCTTTCACTCTCCTGCCATTAGGGGCCCCTTTTAGAATAATCATTGCTGAGAGAAGGTTGTTTGGTTGAATATTCCATCCAGTCTGATGTTTGGAATCCCAGGTAGTATTTGGCCACCATCATTGGATTTGGCAGGATTCTATATGGCTAGATTTTATATTTGAAACTTTAGGATTTGTGGAAGAGTACGTAATTTGAGGGGTACTTTCTCTGATTTTGTATACAGCCAAGTATCCCTGACTTAAAAAGAAAAAGGAACATATTACCCCACAGAAACACCAGGCACACATTATCTTTCAGATTCTTGTGCCTTTATTAGTGATGTTTTTCTAACTGATGTTTAATGTCTGATAATTAAACGACACTAAACCTCAAGTTTTAGAGTTACATGCTTTTTTGGTTTTAGAAATGTATCCTAGGTTACCACCTTGAAAACCATTTTTATTTTGGGGTTACTTTTCTTTTTTTTGCTTTTTTAAAAATTGAATTTATCGAGGTGAATGATATTGGTTAGTAAAATTACATAGGTTTCTAGTGTAACATTGTGTTTAGATTAACAAAAGGCAGAGAAACCATATGGTTTTAAGACAATATTCAGTGAATGGTTTTAAGACAATCTTACTTCAAAAAGTAGTGTTGTTGGAAACTATCTAATTGTTAGCAATCAATGTCACCCCAATAAATTCAACAATAAAAAAAAAAGTAATACTACTTTGACAATAATGTCATTTTTTTTTCCTATTGAATTTATTAGGTTCCCCCCACTTATGTCCAGGAGAAGATATCTGTTACTTGAATGAAAATAAATAAAATAGTTATAAATTAATGGCCATCCACACATACCCATTAATACGAGAACAAGCTTGAAGTCATTTGGTTATATGAAATAGAGCCTTTTTAGCTGTGATAAAGGCAATACTACGTTATTATTATTCTTACAAAAATGGATGTAGAACAGAATGCAATTGAAATGACATTAGGGTAATAGGTATTGTTTTTTTGTTTTTTTTTTATTTTTGTTTATTTTTATTTTTGACAGCGAGAGAGAGAGAGAGAGATACAGAGACAGAGAGAGAACTGAACTGGGGGAGCTCCCAGTTCAGCATATGGTTCCGCACGGGCCGGGGCCGGGATTCGATCCCTGGTCCCCGGCGCTGCAAAGTGAGCGTTTAACCCACTGAGCCATCCTGGCTTCCCCTGGTAATAGGTATTTAGGCCCAAAAATAAACATTAAGATTATTATAATAAATTTATTAAATGCTAAGCAAGAATTAATATAAAATCTTGAGCCTAATGTGTTTATCAAGCAGGGATAACATTTCGTATGAATGAGATGATGTTCAACCTATATAATTTGCTTTGAGTGATGCTGGGTAGAAGGAACATCTGGGATGCAGAATGGGTACATTCTGTCATTCACCAAACTCATGTGATCTTTGAGACAAATTTTACCACCATCCAAAATTTATATTTCCCACGAAAAACTTAGATGGGTACCATCCTTGTTCTCATGTCTGTGTCCACCCAGCATCACAGCTAATACAACAGCCTCTGAAGCATAACTTTCTGAGTTTGAATTCTGTTCTGCAGCTTAATAGTTTTTTAACTCTCTGTGCCTCAGTTCTCTTATGTATAATATGAGAATATGATAGAAATTTCCTCTATAGTTATATAATTATTAAATGAATCTGTATCTATATAGTATTTAGAAATATTGTCTAGCAGGCAGTACCTACTCAATAATGTTATTGGTATCATTATATTATCACATATATTGAGCTACCAGATGATGTCATGTACACCGAGCTTATCTAACAAGTGGCCTGAGGCCTGCATGTGGCCTAGGACAGCTTTGAATGCTGCCCAACAAAAATGCATGGACTTTCTAAAACAGTTATGAGATTATTTTGCGAATTGTTTTTAGCTCATCAGCTGTCGTTAGTGTATTTTTTGTGTCGCCCAAGACAATTCTTCTTCCAGTGTGGTCCAGGAAACCCAAGTGATTGGACAACCCTGATGTAGATAATTTATGAATATATGAATTAAACAATTGATGTTTAATGTATATGAAATGCTATATAAGGAACAGAAATCTAAACCTCAGGGAATTTAGAATGCAGTGACTAGAGCTTCTTGTTTGTCTTCAAGGGTCTTCAGAGAACATTTGTTTACAATATGCAAAATTTATAAATAGCAAATCTTTGACATTTTTTCAGTGTCCAGTAAGATGTCTAGTCCACTAAAAGTGTGAGGCACCCTTACTTGTCCCTGAACTTGAGGGCATCTGAGAATTGTTCCTACCTAGGGCTTTCAAGTTAATTTGATGTTGACATGAAGTCATCACTAACTTTCATTTTCTCTTAAGATATTAAAAAAAAACAAAAACCTTTTAATAGTTTTAGCAACAGTGCCTCAAACCTATTCTCCTCCTAGTCTCTCTTTTCCAGATACATTGGCCTTCTGTCAAGTTTTCAAATATGTTCTATTCTTTTTTTAAGATTTTATATTATTTTGTGTTTTTTATTTTATTTTATTTTATTATTTGAGAGAAGGTGAGAGAGAGAATAAGAAAAGTCCCAGAACAGTCTCCATAGTTGTACATCGTTAGTTGTGACATGGTTTCGTTCCACACAGGTAGATATGGGCTGCACTGAGCAGGAACCAAACCAGGGGCCTCCTGAATGCGAGGTGAGAAACTTTACCACCATCCAGCAGTTACCAATTGTCCTTCAGTTTAGCATGTGGGATTTGCACAGGCTGAGGCCAGGAATAGAACCCTGGACCTTATGATTGTGAGGCAAGTGCTTTAACTGCTGAGCTATCCTCATATCCCCTTGTTCTTTTTATCTCATGACCTATTCACAAGCTCCTTCTTCTGCGTTAGACACTCGCTATATTTCATGTCTGGCTTGTACTCCTTAAGATTTCTGCTTGAAACTCAACTACTCAAGGGAACGTTCTCTGATTCTCTCCCAGACTGGGCTCCATTTCCATAACATTCTCTAATCAAACCCTCTGTATTTCCTTTAATATATATTACAAGTACAATTACATAACTAACTTTATAACAACAAGGTGAAGGCATTATATATATAGATACTAATAGGAATGAAATTACAAGGGCTGTCAGGAAAAAACATCCAGCCATAACAGCCTCTAATTTTTGTATTATATGGCTGGATAGTTTTTGGATAGCTCTCATATATACAGATACTACCTCATCAGTAAAAGAAGAGTAAGGAAAAGAGTAGTGTGAGTGGAAGAGAGATCAAGAGAAACACAGACCTTTAAATTTCCTCTACTCTTCTACTTAATGAGCCTGTGACCCAATGCCTGGGAGTGGGCATAAGTGAATTTGGGAGCCCTGCTCTTTTCTTGGCTGTTCTTATTAAGCAATTTTCTTCCATTATGAAACGGAACACCAGCAATTGAACATCATGAGTTTGTTTGTTTCTATTTTTTATTAATTGTTATATTTATTGAGGTGAATTTGGCTGGTAAAAATTACATAGGTTCCAGGTATTCAATTCTACATTACATTGTCTATGTATTGCATTATGTGCTCATCACTCAGAGTCAGTTCTCCTTCCATCACCATATATGTGATGCCCCCTCCCTTCTTCCCCCTTCCCCCATTACCCCAAGGTAACCACTCAACTATTGACTTGGACCATGAGTTCTTGTTTCTTTGCTACTTTCAGTTTTATATTCCACATATAAATGAAGTCATATGGTTCTTGATTTTCTCAGTCTGACTTATTTCACTTAGCATGATGATCTCAAGGTCCATTCATGTCCCAAATGGCAGTATTTCATCTTTTCATTCCTGAATGATATTCCATTGTTAACCATCACAATTCAGCATATGGGTTTTATGTGGGATAGTGCTGAGAATCAAACCCCAGACCTTGTGACTGCAAGGCAAGCTCAACTGATCAACCACACTTGCCTCATAGTTGCAAGGTGTGGGGTTCAATTCCCAAGCCCTGCCCAGCCCAAGCAAAACCCATACGCTAAACTATAGTGCAACTGGTAACCTCTGAGATGGCTCAGTGGCAAAGGTTCTCAACTCCCATGTGGGAGGTCCCTGGTTCAGCTCCCACCCCACATGGCCCCACATCCACCTACGTGGGGTGAAACCGTATCACAACTAATAAGGTGCAACTGTGGATATTGCTTTGGGCCCTCCCCATTCACACACTCTCTCTCACTTTTACTCAAAAACCATTTAAAAAACCACATTATGGCTCCTTTTTATATGCCAACAACTTAATCTTGTGCTCAGTGAAAAACAAAATTGGTTTTAAACTTGAGGAAAATTAGCTATGTTAAATTAATTGAGAAAAACAGTTGAGGCCTTGGGGTGGCACCTTCCTAGAGAATATTCTAGATTAATTTGGACTGTGTGCATTTTTTTACTTTACTTGCTAACTTAAAAACCTAACAGACAAAGAAGAGGCAACTCTATTTTTAATATTTGTAATCCTGCATTAATATATGAGTCTGTGAGGCCAGAAGGTCTACCTGGCAATTTCATTACTGTATCCGTAGCACATAGTAGGATGTCTTGACCATACTAGAACTTAATAAGTAAATATTTGTTGAATTAATTAACATTCTGCCATTGTTTACAGAACAAGTCTATTTGGCAACAATACAGAGTTTGTACTTAGGAACACTAAAGAAGTAGAAGGCAGACTGAATTTCAGATCTTTAAGCATTGTGCAGACCTTAGATAACCTTTGTCTCTGTCAAAACCTGAATTAAAATGGCCTAAGAACTAAAAGCTGGATAAATTTTAATGTATTCTAATGAAGACTTACATTTATAAGGCAAAACTCTGTCCTTTATTTCACTTTCCTGGCCAAACTCTAACTGAAAAGTTGACACCTACCTTATCATTTTAGGTCGAATGAGCCGGACTCGATTTGTCAGGATGCCAACCCAAGGAGAAGGACGGCCATGCCCCACAGAACTTACCCAGCACAAAACCTGCCCAGTGACCCCCTGCTACAGCTGGGTCCTTGGCAACTGGTCTGCATGTAAATTGGAGGTAAGTCATCTAATAACAATCAGAGAAAAAGCTTTTCAATATGTCAAAAGCACTTGTCTGGTCAAACCTGTGTGCTGATGTAATAAATATCACAGCAGCAGGGAGCTGGCACAATATATTTTTATGCAATGGAGAACATGGAAAAATACAACCAAAGGAATTAACCTCAAGCAGAGTGATATTGCTATGAAAATACATAGCCATTCATTAATTACTGACTATAATGGACTGGGTCATGGGACTTTCAATCTCTTTGGCATCCTCAAGAATTCTCTGTTATTTTCCTGGCTTGTTGAAAATATCAAAATATTATTTAATTAGGCAAAACCCTGATGCTATGAGAATGCACAGCTTGCTGTAGACTGTTTTCTTAAAGAGACTCTTTCAGGCTCTGACAAAATCTTGCATATGGGCAGAAAATCAAAAGCGTATGAAAGTTCTGTTTTAATATTATTATACAAACCAAGGTTACTACATTTTCCTCAATGATTACTTTTTTATTGACCTGAAATATAAATGCCTGGCAACATCAAAATATATCACATACCCAGAGCTTTTGCTGGATCAGCAAAGAGCCTCTACTGCATTTTCTCTCTGGCTTCTTGTATAAGGAAAAGCACATTGATTTTCCAATTTTCTTTACTAGTTTATCCTTCAGTTCATAGTCCAAAGCATAGTTTAATTGGGTAACAATGATTTTGATTATGCATAAAGAAATCTGCAGAGTATTCTCATAACGGTGTTTAGTGTTCTTATCAGGAAGACATTGTCGTGCAGTATTATTATCTTGCAGAATTTAAATGCTTATGCATTGTAATAAGCCCCAGAGGAACAAAAATGCATGGTACATTTATTCAGTCTCCTTTTTACAGAAAATAAGGTAACCATGTTAAATAATTCAATAGTAACCTAATGGCTTTAAATATAAATAGTTTGTCTACTAGTCTAAAATCTTTCCTAAATGTGCAGCAATTTTTAAATGCTACTTGGAATCATTTACAATTAAGAAAATCGAAGGACTATTTCTCTATAAAATTGTGATCACTGTTGGCAGAGTAGAAAAAATAAGCTCAAATAATTCAGAAACCCATGGCAGGGGAGGGAGAGAAAAGAAATTTAGGAGGAAGGGAGGAAAGACTGACAGACTGTATGTTCCATGCCTCACCAGGCATATAGCTGCTACTATACCTTGCTTGTTCCTGTTCTTTTGTACTTTCCCTTTTATCTTCTCAGGTGTCAGGAGCCTTTTCTATTCCTAATAGACAAGTCTTATCTTTTCCCATAGGCACATTGTGGGGAAATGCCCATGTAATATTTCACTTTGCTGTCACCAACTGACCTTTTGCCAGAACCACAGGGGCAAGAGGGGTAGGTTGTGGACATTGCCTGTAACAGTGCTTGTGGGGACTTGGGGGGCTATGGTCTGTTAGTAATACCCAGTCTTGAGGCCGGGAAACTTTCACAGCAGGTGTACCCAGAAACATCAGTGTTGTCTTGGCTTTCCAGATGTGCCTCTTCACATTCACTGACATGTCCTCTTAGAAGGAGTTTCTGGAGTTAGACTTCATTTGGGCAAAGATCTCAAAAAAAAAAACAAAAACAAAAAAACACAACCAAGTCTGTGACAAAGGAACAAGACAAAGAAAGAAACAGAAAGTCATGGACAAAGACAGTAGTTTAGTGGTTACCAGAGGATAAGAAGCAAGAAGGGATGAGGGAGGGGGCATTAAATACATGGTGATGGAAGGAAAACTGAATCTAGGTGGTAAACCCATAATACAACACGTATTGTGGAACTTTACACCTGAAACCTATATACTGGTATTCATAATTTTACTAACCAATATCATCCCAACAAATTTAATTAAAAAGAAATAAAACTGTACATGATATGTGGAAAAAAGAAAAGAAAAAAGCACATGGTTAATTGTTCTGGTGTGGAAGCTTACCCAAATAGGGCCAATAAACATTCTTCCCCAAGAATTTGGCATGACATTGAAGCTGTGCAAAGATACTGTACTCAGGGATTCTTAGTTGCCACACTGTCACACCTTCTAGATAAAAATCAGTCACTCAGACGCAACAAAGAGTAAAGAAGGTGATATAAAGAAAAGCGGATACAAAAGAGAAAGGGAATCGTGATGTTTGAGTTGAGTTTTTCTTGAGTTCAATTTCCTGCTTTTCCTGAAGCCTCGTTGTGAAGTCTTCGTGAAATAGATAGTACAGTGTCTTTTTAGTGAGTTGCCTTGTCTTATAATTATGTGTCAGTAGAGCTCTTGGAATTACTCATCAAAATACATGTGGGCCTTTGCTCACAAGGGAAAAACACTTCTCTCACAGCTATACTTCTGCTTCTCCTTGTTCTACCGTATCCTAACCAGCTGAATGCGGGTTTGGAACCTGCTCACTCACTAAGGGTAGTGATGAGACGTAAGTGGCTGATTGCTCTAAAGAAGCATTATCAAGCCATAGTAACAAGTGGAGCTTGCACAGGACACTGTAGATATGCTGATTCTGTCACTATGTTACGTGGGAAGAGATTAGCAAAGAAAATGTTTATCCTCAGACTTTTTTTTAGTGTTTTCTAATTCTTTCCAAATTCCCTCAGCTGATAAAATGTGTCCACACATATGTTGATCATTCTTTTTTAGCACCTTTTCTTTACGTCTACTATGTCCTTGAATCCTAACTTCCTTATGCAAAAAATTGTTTTCAGAGACCACTGTTTACCAACCTGCATCTCCAGTGGTCTGTCCACAATCTGCCCTTGACACAGTAGCTGCCACCACCGTGCCTGGACCTGTGGTGCTCAGCATGCCCATCAATCAGCCCGATCACCTGCTCCATATCCGGGACCACTGTCCTGACCACTTTAGCTGTCCACCTTGTCCTTCTTTACTGCTGCCCCCACAAGAGCACAGCAACTCCAAAGCCTAGGCAGTGCAGCTTCTGAGTCCTGCAGTGTGGAAGGGATAAAATGAAATGCAACTTTTCAGTGCAGAGCACAGTTATTACACCGTTACTTTCTAACGGATTAATGAGTTGTGTAATACCTTGTGGTATCCCTGACTGCAGCCACATGGGTGCAAAGGCTCCCTATCTATCTGTCTGTCTGTCTAGCTAGCTAGCTAGCTAGCTAGCTTTCTTTCTTTCTAATCATCTATGTATCATATATTGATCTTTCTACCTATACATCTATGTCTATTATCATCTATCATTTACCTATATATCTTTCTACCTATATCTATCTATCTATCTATCTATCTATCTATCTATCTATCTATCTATCTGTCTAATCTCCATTTCTCTCTCTCCCCTCCCCTTTCCTCTTTTCCTCCCTCCCCCATCTCATTCTCTCTTTCAACTATATCAGCAATAGTCAGAAATACTCTAGTTCAGGGGTGTCCAATCATTTGGCTACTCTGGGCCACATTGAAAGAAGAATTGTCTTGGCTCACACATAAAATACACTATGACTAACAGTTGCTAATGAGCTAAAACAAGGTTGTCCATAATTTTTGTAAGTTTTAATAAGTTTTGTGAATTTGTGTTGAGCCACATTCAAAGCCATCCTGGGCCACGTGCAGCCCACAGGTTGAACAAACTTACTCTAATTCTTCTGGCTTAGTGGAAGCTGAGGAGTGCACCTTGGAAGTATAGAGGAGTGAATATTCCCTAGGATCAAAATTGATCTGTGTGGAATAGATCCCAAAAGGAGCTGGCATTTAAATGCCTCTCACTTCTTTCTCCCTTGCCCACTCATGGATGGTATGGAGGCATGATCATGATACCATGTGGCCTGTCTGAAAGATGTTATGGGTGACCAAGAAACAAGCTATTTTTCTTGGGAAGTTGAGGCTGGTGTAGTACCTTATATTTGCTTTCCCTCCATACCTGCTTTAGTATTTCTTTACTATTAAATTTATGGGGGTAATATTGGTTAGTAAAATTATATAAGTTTCAAAAGTAAAATTCTATAATACATCATCTGTATATTGTATTGTGTGCTCATCAGTATACTGTATTGTGTTTTCATTACCCAGAGTCAGTTCTTCTTCCATCACCATATATTTGACCCCTCCTTTTTCCACTACCTCACCCCCCACCCCACCCTTACTCTCTGGTAACCACCAAACTGCTGTCTGTGTCCATGATTCTTTGTTTCTTTGACCCTCAATCTTGCCATCCTGGGATTTCACCTCTTTTTCAGAAAAACTTTGCCTTAGGTTATATTTTCTAAGGTATTTATGGAAAAACAGAGCTATCATCTAAACTTATCCAAAAATACAATGGACTTCTTTTTGAAGTCTGACTAAAACTTAAGAGAAAATACTCATCCCATGACCATCTGCCAATAACGTTATAGTAGGAAACTTCATCAGGCACGTACTTGGGCCAGATAACCATGAAGAGCCTTCTAATTCCGAGCTTCTGTTTCTGTGAGACACATACAATTTGTTTTCTCATTTCCCAGAGTAGCGTGAGGAGGATTTGTATGAAATATCCTCAGAGAACATTATTCATCACAGAGGCATGCTGCGAAAACAGTTTCTCGTGGCAATGGAGAAAATCAGTGTTGTGTTAGAAACTCCAACTCAATCCATATGAGAAAGTACTGAATTCCCTACAAGAGAAAAATAAGCGAAATAAAGGAGAAATATATGCCCTGTGGTTCTACATGCTCTCTTGGGGGAGTGATTATAGATGAAGTCATTTTATCACTTACACCTAAGACAAATTATATATTGTTTTTCTTTTTTCAGTCAATCCTGGCTGAGTTCCAAAATGAATCATCATGTTCTGAGTACATGAATTTCATGGGGTAAATTTTCATTTCTACTTCAAATTCTCTATCAGCTCTAGAAGAATTGCTCAATGATGCTTCATTATAAACAATTGAAAGAGGACTCTAAGAGGTGGAATCTGCAGAACTATACAACTAGGATTTTCTTGAGCAAGAGGTAGCAGTAGCCAAAACACTGAGATACTAATAATTTGGGTAATTGTGACAGTATCCTTTCCTCTCCTAGGGTGGAGACTGTGGGGAAGGAGTCCAGATCCGCAGCCTTTCCTGCGTGGTCCACAATGGCTCACTCACTAACATGGCTGTGCATGTAGAAGATGCACTGTGTAAAGACACGCCCTTTCATGATGGCATCCTGAAGCAACTGTGTTCTGTGCCTTGCCCAGGTAATCAATTTTAAATGATTGGGAGTACCTTCCATGTTGACCGTATTTATTTTCTATTATCTTCTTTTTTTTTTTACCTGGAGAAGCTCTATCTCATTAGTTTTTACTTTAATTCACTTTTTAATTGTGGTTATCACTTGGGAATACCTACAGCTTCTTTGGAGACAAAGTAGGCAAGAGGGCGGGGGAGGAAACACTGACCTTGAGTCTTTAAGATCTAAGGTAGAATCTTTTCTTTATTACTTCCCTGGTCTGTTACTGGAGCTTGCAGTCTAACCCCTTTGAACAATGTAGGAAATCTGTTATTATTACCTGAACCCACAGCACCAAGCACATTGTCTAGTACTCAAAAAATGTTGACTGAATTCTTGAGGAGATGAGCCTCTAGGTAGTGTTGTCCAACCTTTGGGTTTCCTTGGGCCACACAGAAAATATACTAACACTAACAGTAACTGAGAGCTAAAAATAAGGTCACCAAAAAAAAAAAATCTCATGTTGTTTTAAGAATTTGTGTTGGGTCTCAGTCAAAGCCATCCTGAGCCACAGGTTAGACATGCCTGCTAGGGAATGGCATGGTGCAGACCAGTAAAGCTATATGTTCATAAAAACACTTTGATAAATAATCAAGTTCTATGTAATAGTCAAGGTCACTACTAGTTATAATAGATAAAATATGAGTTTCTTTTCATCCTAATAACTTAGGGTATATGGCATAAGTTTAAGGTGGCTTAATATAGGCTTATAGTATGGCATATGACATAGATGTGAATATATGTAATCACACACATATACAAATATGTATATGTTTAGTTTATTAAATTTATTCTTTAGGGGAAGCCGGGATGGCTCAGTGGGTTAAGCGCTCACTTTGCAGCGCCAGGGACCAGGGATCGAATCCCGGCCCCGGCCCGTGCGGAACCATGTGCTGAACTGGGAGCTCCCCCAGTTCAGTTCTCTCTCTGTCTCTGTCTCTGTATCTCTCTCTCTGTCAAAAATAAAAATAAATAAAAATATATTTAAAAAATAAAAATAAAAGAATAAAAAATAAATTTATTCTTTAGACCCAAAGATATTGCACTTTAGTGCCTGATTATTTTTTTCTCTTTATGTAGTTTCTGTGAACATCAATTTGCCATGTTCTGCTGCTCTTTGAAAACTTAGTTATTATAAGCTTTACATCTCCCTTTTAAAAAATGTATTATGATTAGCACACATATAGTATTCTCTAGATATGTCTAAATCTGAAACAAAGTAATGTCAATCTGGTTTTCAGCAGTCTCTTCCTAAACTGAATTAATTCATACATTACTTCATCAGTCTCGATACTTTCCCATTGGAAAATGTATCAAAGCATAACGTATGGTGTCTAGAACCTGTCCACATTACAGGAGCACCACCACAAACCTCACTATGAACCATGTCCATGTAAATGTTGAGTGCCAGTTTCCATTGTTTTCCCCTTGTTTTGCACTGCACAATCATCCAGGAGACTGCCATCTAACAGAATGGTCACAGTGGAGCACATGTGAATTAACCTGCATCGATGGGAGAAGCTTTGAGACAATGGGCCGCCAATCTAGGTCAAGGACATTTATAATTCAGTCTTTTGAGAACCAAGACAGCTGTCCCCAGCAGGTTCTAGAAACACGCTCTTGTACAGGTACCAAGACACTTTTCGGTTCTTGTCTTTGATTAATTTATTATTATTATTATTATTTTATGTGAGTTGTAATAGAACTGCTGTTGCCGTATTTGCTTGCAGGAGGCAAATGTTACCACTACACATGGAAAGCAAGTCTTTGGAACAATAATGAACGAACTGTATGGTGCCAGCGTTCAGATGGCATTAATGTCACAGGTAACTCCTACCTAAGATTCATATGGGCATTTTAGAAAGATTTCTGAGTGTTGCTGTTTGTGAGAAGAATTAGTTTACAAATTATAAGCAAGAGAAGACTGGACAGATCAATTGCCTGAGATGATACACATGGCAAATTGTCATTAGACCCTTGCATCTCAGAAATCAAACAGTTCTATTTGAAGACCATAATGTATCGGGCATCTTAAAGAAATAAAGTGAAACACAATAATATTTCCTTAAATATCATGAGCAAAAGCAAATACCAAAAAGGTCATATGCTAACTGAAAATAATCATCTCTAAAATTTTAAACTGTGTACCTTCTTAGTGAAAAGTTTTTGAGGACGTACCTCACCATATCATATTCCTGCACTGTTATGCTTATATATCGTGTTATAAAACATACACAGATATTGAAATTAAAAGGGTCAATAAGATATTTTAAAAATTAAAATATTGTATTTGTCATTGGTGCAAAAGACTTGTTTGCTGAAAATAATAGATGCTTGTTTTCATTCCCTGGAAGCTTAGTTTTTAAATATTGTAATAGTCATGGTTATTTAATATATAAATATAGACTGAGGAAAATGTTCCCCATTCATGATGGTGGATGCATTTGGTCTACAAATAGTCCTCTCAATAATTTAAAACAAATTTTATGCCTTCTTATCAGAGAAAATTAAATTGTTATTTTTAAATATTACTGGGCTGATGGAGAACTTACTATAGGAATGAGAGTAGGAATAGAATGGTCAGATTTGCCCTTTCCTTGCTTACTGGTTTGTGCATTTAGTATTTCCCTTAATTCATAGTTTATCCATACAATAATTTATTTTAAGCTAATTGTCCACTCTATAAGTGACTGTTAAAACTAAATATACTATAAATTTACATAACCAGGAACACAGAAAGCATCATACTCTGCACTATGATGGAAGTTAAAGTGGTGAGGGTTGAACCATCAAATTCTCTGCACAGAGTATTTCATGTCTAAAGTACAACATGTGGACATCTGATAAATGAGCTAGGTTATTAGTATCATCTGCTCAGTAGTTTTGAACTTAATTTTTTTTTTTAATTAAACCCAGGTTGTATAAATTCAAATATTTTCTTCTCAGTTCCCAAAAGGTCCTCTCCTGCATGGGTGCACAAACTGCACTTTGGAGATCACGGATTTAAAGAGAGAAATGCACCCCTACCAAACACAATTAGTAGCAACAGTACTGTGTGGTTATTGCCACTAATGTCCAAATTAATAACTGTTAATTCTAGAATGTGTTGAGGTTTTCTTTCTTTTTGTGTATCTGTGAATTATTTTATTGTCTAGGTAACACTGAAAATTTAGCTGCTTCAATTCTCAGGGGAAGTGTAGATCTGACTGTCCTCTCCACTTCTTATGCCCAAAGCTTTTGGCTAACTACAAAATCAAACTATAATTAGTTGCCAATTACAGTAATATAAAAGCTACAGCATATAAATGCAACCAATATTATAAATAAGGTTTACATACTGCTTTAGCATACTAGGCAACTTTTGAGCTTAGTACTTTGAATCCAGAAAGGCAAAACTAATATTTATTATTAAATCATTTTCAGATTATAGAGGCATGCATTATTCCATCCATTTACTCAAAAATAACTCATGAGTATTGTATCAAGTACTGTGTCAGATGTATGATTGCCCCTCCTGCATCCTATACATTTTCTTTTAGATATATGTGTGTGTGTTTATCCTGACTGAAATACATTTTAAGATATTACCACAGTACTTGATATTGTCTAGGAATTCACTAGTGGTCTTTTTTTAGTATTGAGTTGTTGGGAATTGGCCTCTTGCCTAGTTGGGGTGTTCTGAAACTGGAGAAACAGATACGTGTCTGGAATCAGTCTCCAGCAGATAATATTTTCTGCTCCTTAAATTGAAATTTTACTAAGTCTTCTACTGATGCTGGCACTCAGATTTTGCCCTTAAGCATAACCATATGATAGCATCCCATTGCCAATGAACAGGTATAAAAAAATCTACTGTAAATACCTCCTGTTAGCAGAGTCTCCCAACTCAAACGGTCCATCCTGGATTAATCAATAAAGTTAAGAGTGGGCCATATGTCAGCAAATTGATTAAAAGAAAAAAAATACTGTTACTAACTGGCCAGTGACAGAGACAAAAGAATGTCTTTAATGTTGATTATAGAAAAATCTTCAAATGATGGTGGGATTTCCTTTGTAGGAGGTTGCTCCCCTCAGGCACGGCCTGCCGCTATTCGACAGTGTAATCCAGCCTGCAGAAAGCCGTTCTCCTACTGCACACAGGTGAGTCACGTCCTGGAGACTTCTACAGGTATTTTAATTGCTGTGTTCTACATATGCTGCTGGGTGTTTTCCAGCCTGCTACCGCCAAGCAGCAGTTCAGTGTGCCCATGACACCATCTAGAGGCATTTGCAGGAGTATTCACAGCTTGTTAAGAATTTCTTCACAGGGTCATATTTTTAAAGGCAAACAGTATTTTTTTTTTTCTGAAAATCTGCTTATAGGCAAATCTATTTTTCAGTTATGTAATTTGTTAGCTCTGTTTATCAATAAATATTCTCAATGGATATATTCTTCCATTCTTAGCCTTTCAAATTCCTATACTACTTTGAAAAATATTATATAGGCATGTTCACATTTGCTAAATTATATTTAGTAAAATTTATTACAATTAAATACTATATTACAATATAAATGCTATATTGAAAGTTTTCAGTTCATTTAAAATAAGTTAAATATATATGGATAAAAATTATATATGTGAGTACACACATATATTTTAAAATATTTTTCAATTACAGTTGACATACAGTATTATCTTCAGGTATACCACATAGTAATTAACATTTTACATACCTTACAAAATGGATACAAAACTAGTACTCATCTGATAACATACATAGTTGTTACAATATTACTGACTATATTCCCTTTGCTATACCTTGTGTCCCCATGACTATTTTGTAACTACAATTTGTACTTCTTAATCCCTTCCCCTTTTTCACCATTACCCCAGAACTTCTCTCATCTGACAGGCATCAAAATGTTCTCTGCATCTATGAGTTTGTTTGTTCATTATTTTGTTCTTTAGATTCCACATACGTATGAAATTATATGTCATTTGTTTTTCTCTGTCTGACTTACTCTACTCAGCACAATACCCCCAAGGTCCATCCATTTTGTTTCAGATGGCCAAATTTCATTCTTTTTTTCTTTTTATGACCTAAGTAATATGCCATTATACGTATTATGTACCATCTCTTCTTTATGCATTCATCTATTGATGGACACCCAGGCTGCCTCCACATCTTGGCCATTATGCATAATGCTGCAATGGATAAATGTGCTCCTTTGAAGTAGTGTTTTGGATATTGCTGCCCCAGCTATTTGTTTCATTTCCAGTTTCATGAAATATCTTTTCTCATACCTTTATTTTGTCTCTGTGTATCTTTCCCTCCAAAGTGAGTCTCTGGTAGGCAGCATTATGTAAAAGTCTTGTTTTCTAATCCTTTCAGCCACCCTATGTCTTTCGATTGGAAGATTTAATTTATTTATTTAATAGTAATTATTGATAGATATGAAATGTATATATATATATATGTGTGTGTGTATGTATGTGTTTATATATATTCTTAAAGAAGTTCCTCTAAGATTTCTTGTAATACTGGTTTAGTGATGATGAACACCTTTAGCTATTTCTTGTCTGGAAAACTATCTGTCCTTTGATTCTAAATGATAGCTTTGCTAGATAGTCTTGGTTGTATGTTTTTACTTCTCATCACTTGGAATATTTCATGCCAGTTTCTTATAGAAGCTCCCTTGTAGGTAACTGCTTTTAAGATTCTCTCTTTGCCTTTAACCTTCGACATTTTAATTATGATATTTCTTGGTGCGGGACTCTGTACTTCCTGGGCTTGTATATTTATTTCCTTTTTTTTTTTTTTTCTTCTTCTTCCTATTCTGTTTGGGTGTTTTCTGCTACCTTATCTTCTAACTCACTGATCTGAACTTTGCTTCCTCAAATCTATAGTTGATTCCCTCTAATGTATTCTTTCAATTAGTGTATTCTTTATTTCTTATTAGGTCTTATGTTTCCAGTCTTTTTGTTGTAGTTGAACTTTGGTTGCTGTTTGTACATCAACAGAAGGTATTGACCTTTAGGCTGATTGGTTGTGATGACTGGCCATGACTATGATGGAGAAGCTGTTTTGCTTTAGCAAGACTCTAATGCCTGCCCAGTGTGCCCTTTGTGTGTGTTGTTTGTGGAGGTAGTTGGGTTGAGGCTGGCCACTGCATCTGTTTGTTCTCGGGTGGGGGGATAGGTGGCTCTCTTGCAGGTCAGCCACTGCCTGAGAGAGGCTAAGCTGCAAATTGAGGCAGACTACCATTAGGGCCAGGCATGGGGCTGTTCAACAAGAGGTACAGGGCCCACCAAGTGCAAATGGTGCTTATTTGGGGTTTGTGAATCTTTGAGATATTTTAGGGACACCCATAGCACGAACCAAGCCAGGCAATTTATATGTAAACATCACTAGAAACACCGGCCCCTCCAGCCCTTGCACTGGAGCTCAGGGCAAGTGAGTCCATCAGCAAGTAAGTCCATGTATGGGCATTTTAAAGGAACACAGCACCTGGGATTGTAGTCACACTTATCTCACTCAGCCATAATCTCTGCTGGATTTCACAGCCAGAAGTTGTGGGGATGTCTCTCCCTAGCACTGGAACCCTGGGCTAGAAACCCCTCGTTCTACAGGGGGTTCCCCTATAGCTGAGATATATCTCCAGGTTTTTACCTACTACATGTGTGTAGATCATCATGTTCTGTGTTTCTGCTCCTTCGACCAGTCTCAAGGTATCTTCTTCTGCAGGTCCTGAGTAGGAAGACTTTTGTTCAGCTAGACTTCAGGCAAGTCTCAGTGTGGGTGTTCTGTAGTTTAGTTGTAATTTTGATATGGTCATGAATGACGCAAGCACCGCATTTACATACTTTGCCATCTTCACCAGACATCTCTTTCTTTCGCAGAAATCTTTTTCTGTTCTTCTCCGTTGTCTCCTATCTACTACTGCTCTGGAATCAATACAAAAATTCAATGTATTCTAATCAATGGCACTCATAATATGCAGTGCATGTATAACTTTTTTTTTTAAGTTACATGATCTTCCTTAAACAGGTTCTTCTCATAGGCATGTGCCTTTGGTGAAATCTCTTTTGCTCCATTTGGGCTGCTTTTCTTGAGTGCAGAACCGAGCCTACAAGCAAAGGGCTAGGCAGACTAGTTAGTGATCCATGGTAGAAGATAAGTGAGGCTTTCATCAGATGGGGCAGCAGTAGAGCTCAAAGAAGATATGTATAATACATCATTCCTATTGCTTTGCTTCTCGGTATCAAGGGCAGATTGGAGTGAATCTGAAACAGGTTGGGTAATACGTAGAGGATAATTTGATTGAATGGAATATCTCTGAAAGAGAAAAGAATGTAGTTGGTGGAATATCTCTGAAAGAGAAAAGAATGTAGTTGGTACCTTCTATTGCAAAGATTGTGATTTTAAATTTGGAAAGTGTAAGAATTATAAGCCACTAGAAAAAACTGATGATTTATTTAAGGGTTGACTTTGGAATTCAAAAAGATGAACTGCTTATTGGATTTTCATCTCTTTGGCAAGTCTATTGCTGCAAAACCTTAAATTTCCATGACATATGCTAATATCACATGATTCCAAATATGCTAATATCACGATTCCAACATTTAAATTCTTTTTTCCTCTGCACCACTCACTGTGTTACCATAAAAAAATATTTGTTATGCTGTAGGGCGGAGTCTGTGGTTGTGAGAAGGGTTATACAGAGATAATGCAATCAAATGGTTTTCTGGATTACTGCATGAAAGTACCTGGCACCGAGGATAAAAAAGCTCATGTGAAAAACCTTCCTGGGAAAAATAGACCTGTGAATTCAAAAATACATGATATATTTAAAGGATGGTATCTTCAACCCCTTGATTCAGGTATGTTTCAGATATGAATAAGAAATGTAAATTTTCTCATGGGTGATTGGTTTTCATATTTATGACCATTGTCCAGGACAGACAAAAATGGAGGGAAGGAAGAGGCAGTATGTATAGTTCAAGGTTTCTCACATTTGAGTATTGTACAATGTGTGGTCCCCTTTCAATATTTTCATGGATGGTTGAGAATAAGTCTATCAACTCCAGTCTAAGAGATACTGAATTAAGTAACCACAATAATAATAACTAAATATACAGTAGACTCTCCATTAACCAGAACTCAAGCAACAGGCACTAACAGAGTCATCTATATTTTCATTATAATTTATCTCAGCAAAAATGTATGCTTTTATAACTGTGAATTTGTATATATGATTTAAATTAAAAGCAAAAATTGGAATAGATTCTCAAGAACATGCAGGTACCTTAGGAAATATCCAGGGACTCTAGATGGTTTGAGAAACACTGGTGAAATGAGAGAGATTATCATTTTTAAAGGCAGGCAGATCTAATGGCCTCATGGCTCAGAATTTCTTCACCTCTCTGGACCTGTCTCCTCATCTATAAAATCAATCTACAGGCACCTTCCCTATAAGATTTTCATAGGTATCAGCACAGTGTCAGGTCTGTCGGGCTCAGGAACTGGTGATTATTAAGGTCAGGAATGAATATTTATTAGATACTTTCAGTGCACCTTGTGATTTTGTGCTAGTTATATTGCATGAATCATTTCATTATATTTTGGCACCTAATGAGATGCTATCATACCCATTTTAAAGAAGTGCAAAACTGTCTGTGCAAATAAGTTTGAGCAAAGTCACACCACCAGTGACAAAGTTTTGAAAGTCAGGT
>PVKE010024376.1:0-23858 GCA_004027555.1 Craseonycteris thonglongyai | reverse complement strand
ATTTGTGCTTTTACTTCCCTTGCCAATGAGGTCAGATTCATAAAGTCCTCCCTGAATCCCAGGTCCATAAGTTTAGTGCCAATGTTTTCTTCTATGCAATTGATTGTTTCCTTTCTTATTTGGAGGCCAAGACTAAATATTGAGTCTTTCTAATCTTTGATTTTATCATTTTTATCCATTTAATCACTAAGCCCTATTGATTCTAGCTTTTAACTTCCTGTGAAATTCATACCTTTCTCTGAGTTCTTTCTGCCACCGAAATGTAAGATTCTGAGGCAGGCTCTTATATGTGTATGGTGCCCTCTCATTTCTCTTATTTTTAAAATTATTTGCAGTTTCAAAAAATTAGGATTCGAATGAACTCCATAGGTTGCAATTGGTTGATGTGTCTCTTAAGTTTTTTAAATCTCTTTGCTCTCCCTCCATCTGTTTTTTTTTTCTCCTTGTGTTTCATTTGTTGAAGAAACTGCTGGCTGAACACACCCTGGTGGTTATTTAGGAGGTTCCTCAGGCTCTGCCTTCCTGTGAAATGGGCAGTGGATAAAGTTATTCCTAGACAGATGATGCTTTTCTTTGAGTGTTCTTTTATTTTACTATTATTATTTTTAAATTGTTAAATTTATTGGGGTGACATTGATTTATATCAATTACATTGTTTCCAGGTGTACAATTCTACATTATATTGTGTATACATCTCACTGAGCACTTTCCATCACCATATATTTGATTCCCCCTCCCTACTACCCCCCTAGCTCTCCCACCCACTTTCCCCCTTACCCTCAGGTAACCACTAAACTATTGACTGTGTCTATGAGTTTTTGTTTCTTTGTTACTTTCAGTTTTATATTTCACCTATAAGTGAAGTCATATGTTTCTTGATTCTTTTAGTCTGACTTATTTCTCTTAATAAGATGTTTTCAAGGTCTGTCCATGTCACAAATTGCTGTGTTTCATCTTTTCTTATTGCTGAGTAGTATTCCATTGCATAAGTGTACCACAACTTCTTTATCCAGTCATCTATCAGAGGACACTTTGCTTGATTTCACGACTTGGCCACCGAGAACAGTGCTGTGATGAACATTGGGGTACATACATCTTTGTGGATTAAGTTTCCAGGTTTTCTGGGTAGATACCCAGGAGAGGGAATGTTGTGTCATATGGCAATTCCATTCCTAATTTTTTGAGGAATCTCCACACTGCCTTCCATAGTGGTTGTACCAACTTACATTCCCACCAGCAGTATATGAGGGTTCCTTTTTCTCCACAGCCTCTCCAGCACTTGTTACTCCTTTTATTATTGATTCTAGCCATTCTAACAGGTGTGAGGTGGTATCTCATTGTGGTTTTAATTTGCATTTCCCTAATTGCTAGAGATGCTGAGCATTTTTTCATGTATCTGTTGGCTGTTTGTATGTCTTCAGGAGAGAAGTGTCTATTTAGGTCTTCTGCCCACTTTTTAATTTGATAATTTTTTTTTGTTGAGTTGTATGAGTTCTTTATATATTTTAGATATTAGCCCTTGATCAGAGGTATTATTTGCAAATATTTTCTCCCATACGGTTGGTTTCTTTTTACTTTGTTGAGGATTTCCTTTGCTGGGTAGAAGCTTTTTAGTTTGATATACTCCCATTCATTCATTTTTGCTTTTACTTCCTTTGCCTTTGGGGTCAAGTTCCTAAAGTGCTCTCTGAGTCACAGGTCTATAAGTTTAGTGCCTATGCCTTCCTCTATGCACTTTATAGTTTTGGATCTTATGTGGAGGTCCTTAATCCACTTTGAGTTAATTTTGGTATGTGGTGACAGTTCACAGTCCAGATTCATTCTTTTGCATGTGGTTTTCCAATTTTCCCAGAACCATTTACTGAAGAGGCTTTCTTTTCCCCACTGTATATTTTTTGCTCCTTTGTCAAAGATTATCTGTCCATATATTTTTGGGTTTTTGATTCTTTTCCATTGGTCTGTATGTGTGTTTTTCTTCCAATAACAAGCTGTTTTGATTATTGATGCTTTGTAGTATAGACTGAAGTCAGGGAGTGTGATGATGCCTCTTTTTTTTTTTTTTTCCGGAGGATTGCTTTGCACTTCAGCACCTTTTGTGGTTCCATATGAATCTGATAATTTTTAAAAATCTATTTCTTGAAAGAATGTGGGATTTTGATGGGAATTGCATTAAATTCATGTATTGTTTTGTGTAATATGGCCATTTTAACTATGTTGATTCTTCCCATCCATGAACATGGAATATTCTTCCATTTCTTTGTATCTTCAATTTCTTTTAATAGTGTCTTACAGTTTTCCGTGCATAAATCCTTCACATTCTTTCTTAAGTTTATGCCTAAGTATTTTATTCTTTTTGTTTTGATTGCAAACAGTATTGTTTTTCTCATTTATTTTTTTGAAGATTTGTTGTTTGTATATAAAAATGCTGTGGATTTTTGTACATTGATTTTGTATCCTGCAATTTTACTGTATTCATTTATAATTTCTAAGAGTTTTCTGGTGGAGTCTTTGGGGTTTTCTATATAAAGGATCATGTCGTCCACAAAAAGTGACAGTTTAATGTCTTCATTTTGAATTTGGATGCCTTTCTTTTTCTTGCCTAATGGCTCTGGCTAGAAATTCCAGCACTATGTTGAATAGCAGTGCTGACAGGGGACATCCCTGTCTTGTTCCTGATTTTAGAAGAAATGGTTTCAGTTTTTCCCCATTCAGTATGACATTTGCTGAGGCTTTGTCATATATGGTCTTATTCTTTTGAGTTACTTTCCTTCTATACGCATTTTATTAAGTATTTTGATGATAAATGCATGTTGTATCTTGTTGAATGCTTTTTCTACATCAGTTGATATCATCATGTGGGTTTTATCTTTTATTTTGTTTATGTGGTGTGTCACATTGATCGATTTGTGTATGTTGAACCATCCTTGTGCCCCTGGGATGAATCCCACTTGATCGTCATGTAATTTATAATCTTTTTAATGCATTGTTGTATTCTATTTGCTAGTATTTTGTTTAGGATTTTTGCATTGGTGGTCATCAGAGATACTGATCTATAGTTTTGTTTTTTTGTGACGTCCTTGCCAGGTTTTGGTATTAGGGTAATGTTGGCCTCATAGAATGAGTTGGGAAGTATTGCCTCTTCAATTTTTTGGAAATGTTTGAGGAAGATAGGTGTTAGTTCCTCTTTGAGTGCCTGGTAAGCTCATTAGTGAGGCCATCTGGTCCTGGACTTTTGCTTTTGGGAAGGTTTTGGATGATTGTTTCAATTTCCTTACTGTTGATTAGTCTGTTTAGGTTATCCAGTTCTTGATTCAGTATGGGAAGACTATATGTTTCTAAAAACTTGTCCATATTTTCTAGGTTGCAAAATTTGGTGGCATATAGTCCTTCATAGTATTTTTGTATAATCCTTTGTATTACTATGATATCAATTGTAATTTCTCCTCTTACATTTCTATTTGGATTATTTGTGTGTTTTTATCTTCTCCCTTGGATTTGTCAATTTTATTAATTTTTTCAAAGAACCAGCTCTTTGTTGCATTAATTTTTTTTTTATATCTTTTTATATTTATAGAGAGTAATTATTTTATCTTCAGTGCATATTTATTTTTATTTTACTTTTGACACATAGAGAGAGAGACAGAGACAGAGACAGCTAGAGAACCGAACTGTGGGAACTCCCCAGTTCAGCATGTGGGTCCGCCTGGGCCGGAGCCGGGATTCGATCCTCGGTCCTCGGGGTCTCAAAGCGAGCGCTCAACCCGCTGAGCCGTCCCGGCTTTCCCCTGCAGTAATTTTTTTCTGTTGTTTTTTTTATTCTCTATTTCATTTAGTTCTGCTTTAAGTTTTATTATTTCCTTTCTTCTTCTGGCTTTGGATGTTTTTTGTTCTTCTTTTTCTAGTTCTTGAAGATGGGATATTAGGTTATTTACTTGTGTTCTTGTTTCTTGAGAAAGGCCTGTCATGATATAAATTTCCCCCTTATTATTGCTTTAGCTGCATCCCCATAATTTTGGTATGTTGTGTTTTCATTGTCATTTGTTTCTATGTATTTTTTAATCTCTTCTTTTATTTCTTCTTTTATCCAGTCATTTTTTAATAACATGTTTAATCTCCATGTATATGTGGTTTTTCTTGCTTTCTTTTTGTAGTTGATCTCCAGTTTCAAAGCTCTGTGATCGGAGAATACACTTAGTTTGATTTCAATCTTCTTAAATTTGCTGAGGCTAGTTTTGTATCCTAGCATGTGGTCTATCCTTGAAAACATTCCATATGCACCAGAGAAGAATGTGTTTTAGACCTGTTTTTTAGGATGAAGTGTCCTGTAAATGTCAGTTATGTCCAATTGCTGTAATGTATTATTTAAAGCTGATATTTCTTTATTTTCTGTTTGGATGATCTGTCCTTGGCTGTCAGTGGGGTGTTTAAGTCCCCTACTATAATTCTGTTTTTGTCAGTTTCTCCTTTTAGTTTTGTTAGTAGTTGCTTTATAAATTTTGGTGCCTTTTTGGTTGGGGGCATATATATTAATAAATGTAATATCTTCTTTTTGTATTGTCCCCTTTAAAATGTCCATTTTTGTCTCTTATTATCTTTTTGATCCTGAAATCAGCTATGTCAGATATAAGTAGGGCTACAGCTGCTTTTCTCTGGGTGCCATTTGCTTGAAGTATTTTTTTCCACCCTTTCACCTTGAATCTGTGTTTGTCCTTGTGGCTGAGGTGTGTCTCTTGTAGACTGCATAAGGTTGGTTTTTATTCTTTAACCCTTTTAGTGCGACGGGCCAATATATCGACTTGTGCATCTTGGGCGAAAAGTGCGGCGGGCTGATATATTGGCTCATACATGATCTATTGGCTCATGCATAGACCATTAAATTACCCTTCTCGTTTCTCGCTAGTACCGCTGGCAAAAGGTAGCACTAAGAGGGTTAATCCAGTTTGGTACTCTGAGTCTTTTTATTGGGGAGTTCAGTTCATTTACATTGAGGTTGATGATTGATATATGAGGATTTCCTATAGCCATTTTATCTTTTGTTTTCTGGTAGCTCTTTTTTTTTTTTATTGCTTCTTTGCTTTTTTCTTCCCATTGATTATTTTAGTTTGATGGTGTTTAGGACTATTTTTTCTCTTTTCTCTTCTTTTATTGTTATATGTCCCAGTTCTAAGTTCTTTTTCAGTTGTTACCATAAACTTCATATAAAAGAAAGTTTCATATATGCAGTGGTTCCTTTTCTTAAGGATGTTTCTTATCTCCATTCTCTTTGGAAACTTAAGTCTTTACTTCCTCACCCTTTTATATTTCTGTTGTTCCAGTGTATCCCTATTTACTTTTACTTTTTGTTTCAGGTCCAATTACCTCTTTCATGATTTCTTTAAATGCTGTCCTTGTGCTGGAGAATTCTTTCAGTTTCTGTATGTAGGAAAAGGTGTTTATTCCTCCTTCATGTCTAAAGGATAACTTTGCTGGGTACAGGATTCTTGGCTGGTAATTTTTCTCCTGTAGTATTTTGAATACCTTTTTCCATTCCCTTCTGTTTTGTAGAGTTTCTGTTGAGAAATCTGATGGTAGTCTGATGGCCTTCCTTTATAGGTTATGGTGTTCTTTGTTCTGGCTGCCTTGAGGATTCTTCTCTGTTCTTGATCTTAGACCCTCTCCAAGACACATTATTACTGAAGATGTCAGTTAGGATTCAAGTAGCTAGGGGTCCTGTTTCCTTCTTGGATTTGAGGTTCCAGTTCTTGCCATAGATTTGGGAAGTTCTCATCTACTATTTGTCTGATTAAATTCTCTGTGCCCATCTCGTCCTTTGCTCCTTCTGGAATATCTATTATTCTTATACCACTTTTTCTAATGGAGTCAGATAGTTCTTATAGATATCTTTCATTTCTTTTAGCTTTTAGGTCTCCCTCTTCTTCTTTCTGTGACAGTTCCAAATTTTTGTCTTCGATTTCACTAATTCTTTCCTCCATCTGGTCAGCTCTGCTTCCTATGCTATTTCACTTCTCCTTTCCTTTGATTGTGTTGTTTATCTCCAGGATTTCTATTTGCATCTTTTTCATAGATTCAGTGTCCTTTCTGAGATCACTTAGCTCCTTTTGTGTACTCTGCCAGTGTTCTTTGATCTCTTTGAGTGTTTTCATATTGCAGCCTTGAATTCTTTGTCATTTTGCTCATATAATTCTATATCTTGAAGTTCCTTTTATGGAGTTTTTTCTTTTTCTTTCTGAGCTCCTTTGTTCAAATGGGTATTCATTGCTATTTGAGCATTTCATTTCCTGGACATGAGGACTTTTCCTCTGGTGGATGGGAAGGTTTCTTTCTTTTACTTCCTAACAGGTGTTAGTGTCTTACAATATTTCCTCTTGTTTGTTTGGTTTTCTCACAGTGGGAGACTTCCTTGAAGGTGGGCTTCTCTTTGTCTTAGTCGCCCTGATCTCTGTATGACTCATGTTTTGGAAGGTATGGTGAGTGATGATATTCTGTGCCTCTGAGATCCTACTGCTGTCAGATGCTGCCACCTACATTCCTCTGCTGGTTTCAGTGGGACAGGTGGGGACGGGGCTTGTTGGGAAAGGCATGGGTCTGAGTCACAGAGTAATGGCAGCTTTCCTCTGCCTGGTTCAGCTGGAAAAGTGGGGCGGGGTTTGTTGGGAAAGGTGCATGTGTAATTGCGTCACAGGGTAATGTCCGCCTACCTTTGTTGGCTTCAGCAGGAGGAGTGGGAGCAGGATTTGTTGGGAAAGGGGCGGGTCTGATTGCATCACAGCGTAATGGCCCTTTTCCAGCAGTAGCTCACTGAAGGCAGGCTGTGGGCGCAACCTGTGGGGGGAACCCTGGGAGACAGCAAGAGAAGGCAGCCAGGCTCTGTGTCAGAGGCCACGTAGTGCTCTGGTTGAGACCTCACTTCACCGAGGGCCACTCTGTGCCTCAGCACACTCCTGGTGTTGGCTCCATTTGCCAGCCTCATGCTCGTGGGCCCCCAGCTCCATCTGCCTGCCTCAAGCTTTGGCAGCTGGATCCTCATTCCAGTCACTCATGCTGATCTCTGGCTGCTGCTGGGGCCTCACTCTGGCCTCGTGCCCTGCGCCCCAGCCCCCCACCCGGCGCTCTGGCCATCCTCACCGCGCCCCTGCTACTCCCCTCACACTCCCACTGGCCTCTCACCACTGTCAGCCACGCCCCCTTTTCCGTCCACCCCGCGCTCTGGCATCTGCGCTTCCGCCTCTGTCCGTTTTGGCCTCCAATCCACCCAGAGTCGTTCTGCACCGTGCCCCCACGCTCCCACCTCCGTCAGTCTCTCCTCTGCTGGACTCAGGGTAGCCTCTGGGTCTGTCCCTGGGTGGGTCTCCAGGTCGCGCTCTGCGACGGGTCTCCGCACAGCTCCCTTTCTTTCTCTCTTCCTCGCCTCCTTTTCTCCAGCTTTAGGTATTTTCTTGTGATGCGTGGGCCCCTCAGCCAAGGCTGTGTGCTGCTTAGGGATTCTCTGGTTGGATTTTAGTTGTATAAATTGTGGTCTTCCCAGGAGAGGTTTCAAGAGCTCCTCTCATGCCACCACCTTGATGACGTCTCCCATCTGAGTCTCCTTTTAAGAGTGTCTTTTTATTTTTCAGGTTCTTTGTTTTTATTAGACTTATCATTGGTAGTCCTTCCTGTATCTGTGGATTTCTGTCTCTTGTTTTTGTCCCTTCCTGTCCATATTGCCTCTTTCCTTTCCCTTTCTCTATCAATTTATCCCTGTTTCCTTCTATTCTCTTTCCTTCCCACACCCTTCAGTAAATGACAGAATAGACAAGTCATGAGCTAACTGGAGTTCATCAACTTTTAATAAATACATTAGGGAGACACCGAATGGCTTAGCAGGTTAAGTGCTCGCTTTGCAGCCCTGGGCCCGGCCCATGTGGACCTATATGCTGAACTGGGGTGTGCCCCCAGTTAAGTTCTTGCGGGGGCCTATGCAGGAGGCTCCCGGCCCAGTTCCTGCCCTGCACAGCCCTGAGCCCACCTGTGAGTGAAACTATATGGAAAACTAAAACTAAACCAACTATGGAGACTGCTCTGGGCCCTCCCCTCTTCTCTCTGTCTCTGCCTGTCTCTCTGTGTGTCAAAAAACAATAAAAATCTTAAAAAAATACATTTTGTTTATTAAAGAATAGTTAGATCATAAAGAAACATCAAATTATGGGCAGTCTGTTCACCAAATATGAAGACTAAATTGGTCAGAAGCTAAAAAAAATAATAATAAAAATAAATTTGTCAGAAACTTTGATCTAATGAATATCTGTATGAGGGTAAAAATTTTTTTTACAAAATTTTATTAAGTTCTTGTCAATATTGCAATTTTCTTCCTAGATTTCGTCATATTTTGGATTCTGGCTATGTTATAATGAATGACACTTTGGCATCAGATGTCATTGGTCGAAGAGTTGAAGTTAATGGAGAACATGCAACAGTACGTTTTTATGGCATTGTTCCTCCTGTGGCAGGTAAGGTATGATTTCGTATGTGTATATATGTATGTATATATGTATGTATTTGTTTATCTTGTAGTTGTTTTGTATAGGCTTTTCTTTTTCTTTTTTTAAGATTTATTTTATTGTTTGAGAGAAGATGAAACAGAGAATGGAAGAGAGAAAGAGAAGGGAATAGGGCCCAGAGCATTCTCCATAGTTGTACATCATTAGTTTGACATAGTTTCATTCCACACAAGTGAATGTGGGGCCACGTGGGATGGGAACTGAACTGGGGAACTGCACGGGTGGTGAGAACCTTTGTCATGGAGCCATCCCTATGGTTACCAGCTGTGCTGTACTTTAGCACATGGGGCTGCACAGGCTGGGGCCCAGATTTTATACCCGGACTTCACAATTGTAAGGAAAGTACTCAACCTGCTGAATTATCATGGCATCCCTGTTCTTTTCAATAGTGCTTTATAACAACAATTTTGAGGAACTAACAACCAATTTATAGATGCCTCCTATGTACAGTTTTTTTGTGTGTGACAATATTTTATGGTATCTATGGTTTTATTTAATTATACACTTTAATTATTTAATGTTGCTGTATTATATTAACTCACCCTTAAAAGTATCTCCTGAGCAAACTTTAAACAAAATATTTTGAATTTTCATAATCCTAAATTCAAAAACTAAGTAATTTTTTCAAATATCATTTGTCATTAATCCATGTTTAAATACATAATGTTGTTTAATTTGATAAATACATTTTTTTATCGTTAAATTTATTGGAATGACATTGCTTAGTAAAAATTACAGGGAAAGTTGGGATGGCTGAGTGTGTGGATCCATATTCTGACCAGGGCTGTGTTTCCTATGTGGGTGGTCCCCGGTTTGGTCCCTAGCTCTGGGAGGCATTCCTCCCATGTGGGAGGCCCCTGGCCCACTTCCCCTCCCAGTGTGGCCCCCGCCCACCATTTTGAAAACTGATGACGTACAACTATGGAGTGCTCTGGGCTCTCCCCATTCTCTCTGTCTCTCACTCTGTCAAAAACAGTGCAATAAATCTTTTTTAAAAATTACATAGATTTCAAGTATATAAGTCAATACTACTTTGTGTGTTACGTTGTGTTCACTACCCAGAGTTAGCTTTCTTTCCATTACCATATATTTAGCTCCCCCTCCCTCCTCTGCTACCTCCCTTTCCCACTTACCCTCAGGTAACCACTAACTATTGACTGTGTTCATGAGGTTTTGTTTCTTTGTCGCTTTCAGTTTTGTGTTCCACATATGAGTGAAGTCATATGGTTCTTAGCTTTTTCTGTCTGGCTTATTTTGCTTAGCATGATCTCAGGTTTCATTCATGTTGTTGCAAATGGCAGTTTGTCATCTCTTTTTATAGCTGAGTAATACTCCATTGCATATATGTATCACAGCATTTTTTTTAATCCAGTTATCTATCAAAGGGCACTTTGGTTGGTTCCATGATTTGGCCACTGTGAATAGTGCTGCAATGAACATTGGGGTACATATGTCTTTACGGACTAAGGTTTTCAACTTTTTTGGGTAGATACCCAGAAGGAGAATTGCTGGGTCATATAGTAGCTCCATTCCCAATTTTCTGAGGAATCTCTATACTGTCTTCCTTGGTGGTTATACCATTTTACATTGCCACCAGCAGTGTACAAGGGTTCCTTTTTCTCCACAGCCTCACCAGCATTTGTTGTTTATCTTGTGATAATAGCCATTCTGTCTCGTTGTTTTTGATTTGCATTTCCCTAATAGCTAATGAAGTTGAGCATTTTTTCATGTCTCTTGGCCATTTGTATGTCTTCATGGGTATGAAGTTTAAGTCTTTTGCCCATTTTTTTAAAGATTTATTTTTATTGATTTTGACAGAGAGAGAAGTGACAGGGCTCAAAGCAGTCTCAATAGTCTCTTAGTCATTACTTTTCTACATACAGTGTTCCCTCGCCACTTCGCGCTTCATGTTTTGCGGCTTCAGTGCTTCGCGGGTTTTCCCAAAATATTCATCAAAAAATAAAAATGAAGAAATACAACCATGTCGGCAGCCACATTGCGGAAAGGAGCGTTGATTCATGTTGATGTGCGAGAGAGAAGGATCCCTGCATATCAAACAAAGAGATGAGTTGACTCAGAGTACATCCCACGGGCTCTCATAAAGGCGCGTGATTGGTTTCCGGTGCGACATCGACCAATGAGAAAATTCCTAGGGGCAAATCCTACTTCGCGGTTTTTCAGCTTTCGCGGAAGGCTCTGGTCCTCATTAACTGCGAAAAACGAGGGATCACTGTAGTTTCATTCCACAGGTGGGCACGGGGCTGCACAGGGCAGGAACCATCTAGGGCCTCCCACATGGGAGGCATGCCCCTGTCATCTGGAGCAAGAGCCAAACCAGAGGCCTTTCACATAGAAAGCTTGCCCTGGTGACAACCAAACTGGGGGCACACTCCAGCTTATGGGTCTGCATGGGTCAGGGCCAAGATTCCTTGGATCCCGGGGTTGCAAAATGAGCGTGCAACCCGTTGGTCCATTCTGGCATCCCCTTCTGCCCACTTTTTAATTGGATTGTTTGTTTTGTTGTTGTTGAGTTATACGAGTCCTTATACATTTTAGATATTAGCCCCTTATCAGAGGCATTGTTTCCAAATATTTTCTCCCAATTGATTGGTTGCCTCTTTGCTTTCTTGATGGTTTGTTGTTTTTTTTTGCTGTGGGGAAGCTGTTTAGTTTGCTATAGTTCCATTCATTTATTTTTGCTTTTACTTCCTTTGCTTTTGAGGTCAGGTTTATAAAAAGTCCTTCCTGAACCCAAGGTCTATAACTTTAGTACCAGTGTTTTCTTCTATACAGTTTATTGTTTCAGGTCTTATGTGGAGGTTTTTAATTCATTTTGAGTTTATTTTGATGTATGGTGACAGTTTGCAATTAAGATTCTTTCTTATGCATGTGGTTTTCCAATTTTCCCAGCACCATTTGCTGAACAGGGTTTCTTTTCCCCACTGCATATTTTTTGCTTTTTTGTCAAAAAATATCAGTTTAAATATTTGTGGGTTTTTTCTGTATTTTTGATTCTATTTCATTGGTCTGTGTTTCTGTTTTTCTGCCAGTACCAAGCTGTTTTGATTATTGAGGCTTTGAAGTATAGCTTGAAATTGGGGAGTGTGATATCTTCAGCTTCATTCTCTTTTTTGTAGGATTGCTTTGGTGATTTGGGTTCTTTTGTGGTTCCATACAAATCTGATGAGTTTTTAAAGTATATTTCTTGGAAGAATGTCTGTGGTATTTTGATGGGAATTGTGTTAAATTTGTATATTGCTTTGGGTAATATGGCCATTTTAACTATGTTGATTCTTCCAACACATGAACGTGGAATATCTTTCCATTATGTCTCCTTCAGTTTCTTTTAATAATGTCTTATAGTTTTCAGTACATAAGTCCTTCACATTATTTGTTAGATTTATTCCTAGGTATTTAATTATTTTTTAGGATTTATTTTATTATTTTTGACAGAGAGAGACAGAGAGAGAAGGGGGAGGTCCTAGAGTAGTTTCCATATTTTTATGTCATCAATTTTTCTTTTATTTTTTAAATATTCATTTTATTGTTTCTTACAGAGACAGAGAGAGACAGAGAGAAGGAGGAGGGCCTAGAGAAGTCTCCATAGTTGTATGTCATCAGTTTTTGATATGGTTTTGTTCCACACAGGTGGAACTCATACAACTTAACAACAAAAAATCAAATGACCCAATTAAAAAAATGGGCAGAAGACCGAAACAGACACTTCTTCCCTGAAGACATACAAACAGCCAACAGATACATGAAAAAATGCTCAACATCACTAGCAATTAGGGAGATGCAAATTAAAACCACAATGAGATATCATCTCACACCTGTTAGAATGGCTAGAATCAGTAAGACAAGGAATAACTAGTGCTGGAGAGGCTGTGGAGAAAAAGGAACCCTCATACACTGCTGGTGGGAATGTAACTTGGTACAACCACTATGGAAGGCAGTGTGGAGATTCCTCAAAAAATTAGAAATGGAATTGCCATATGACCCAGCAGCCCCTCTCCTGGGTATCTACCCAATAAACCTGAAAACCGTAATTCACAAAGATGTATGTACCCGTGTTCATCGCAACACTGTTCATGGGGGCAACCAAAATGCCCTTTGATAGATGACTGGATAAAGAAGTTGTGGTACATTTATACAGTGGAATACTAGTCAGCAATAAGAAAAGATGAAATACAGCCATTTCTGACAACTTGGATGGACCATGAAAACATCTTATTAAGCATAAGTCAGACTGAAAGAACCAAGAAACATATGATCTCACTCATAGGTGGAATATAAAACTGAAAGTAACAAAGACAAAAAGTCACAGATACAGTCAGTGGTTTGGTGGTTTCCTGGGGGTCAGGGTGGGGAGGTGTGCGGGAGAGCTGGGGATGGGGTGGGGAGGTGATATCAAATGTAAAGAAACAATAATAATAAAGTAAAGAAAAAAAAGGAAAAAAGAAGGTGCCCTCACATTTATTGAAGGACACGTTGCAAAGACTTAGTTGGTAGTTCTCAACCTTAGAAGCACATTAGGAAAAAAAACAAACCAAAAAAAATACAAGGAACAGAAAACACCCAAACCCAGCAGTAGGAAGGAAATCATAAAATTAAAGAACGAATTAAAATAGAGAATTGAAAAACAGTAGAAAAATTAATACAACAAAGAGCTGGTTCTTTGAAAAAATTAATAAAATTGACAATCCATTGGTTAAGCTCACCAAGGAAAAGAGAGAGAACACACAATCTAAATTAGAAATGAGAGGAAGCCGGGATGGCTCAGTGAGTTAAGCACTCACTTTGTAGCACCGGGGACAGAGGATCGAATCCCGGCCGGACCCATGTGCTGAACTGGGGAGTTCCCCCAGTTCAGTTTTCTCTCTGTCTCTGTATCTCTCTCTCTCTCTGTCAAAAACAACCATAACAAAAAAATTAGAAATGAAAGTGGGGAAATTATAACTGAAACCACAGAAATACACAGTGTCATACAAGAATATTATGAAAAACAATATGCCACCATATTTTTCAACCTAGAAGAAATGGAGAAGTTATTAGAAACATATAGTCTACCTAGACCAAATCAAGAAGCCCTCGATAATCAGATCAATCAACAGCAAGGAAGTAAAAAAAATCATCCAAAACCTCACAAACAAGCGTCCAGGACCAAATGGTCTCACTAATGAGTTTTACTAGGCATTCAGAATAACTGGGAAGCCAGGATGGCTGGGCGAGTTGAATGCTTGCTTTGCAGCCCCAAGAACTGAAGATCAAATCCTGGCCATGGACAGTGCACACTCATGTGCTGAACTGGGGTAGGGATTGTGCCTCCTATGTGGGAGGCCTCCAGTTTAGTTCTCACCACCCAGTTTGGCCCCTGGCTTGAGGGGTCATGCCTAGGTTGTGGGAGGCCTCCAGCCCAGTTCCCATCATACGTGGCTCCCAACCAACTGTGTGGAATGAAACCATGTTGAAAACTGATGACGCAACTATGAAGACTGCTCTGGGCCCTTCCCCTTCTCTCTGTCTCTCTCTGTCTCTGCCAGAAACAATAAAATAAATCTTTTTAAAAAATACAGTAACTAACACCTATCCTCAAACTTTCCCAAAAAATTGAAGAAGAGACAATACTTTCTCATTCATTCTTTGAGGTCAACATTACCCTAATACTAAAGCCTAGTAAAAACATGACAAAAGCTGAAAACGATGGACCAGTATCTCTAATGTACACAGAGGCAAAAATGTGGAACAAAATACTAGGAAGCAGAATGCAACAGTGCATTGGAAAGATTATACATCGTGATCAAGTGGGATTCATCCCAGGGGCACAAGGATGGTTCAACATACGCAAATCGATTAATGTGATACACCACATAAACAAAATGAACAGTAAAGACCATATGATTACATCAATTGATGCAAAAGAAGCATTTGACAAGATACAATATTCATTTGTGATCAATACACTTAATAGAGTGGGTATAGAAGAGAAATACCTCAACATAATAAAGGCCATATATGACAAAACCTCAGCAAATGTTACACTGAATGGGGAAAAACTGAAACCTTTTCTTCAAAAATCAGTAACAAGACAGGGATGTCTCATGTCACCACTGCTATTCAACATAGTGCTGGAAATTCTAGCCAGAGCCATCAGGCAGGAAAAAGAAAAGGCATCCATATTGGTGGGGGGGGGGGGGGGGGGGGGGGTGGCAAAGAACTTACACGGTGACTTTTTGCAGATGACACGATCCTTCATATGGAAACCTCTAATGACTCCATCAGAAAACTATTACAAATAATAAATGAATACAGTGAAGTTGCAGGATAAAAAAAATCTATGTACAAAAATCATCAGCATTTTTATATACTAACAGTGAAACTTCACGAAAAGAAATGAGGACAAACGATATCATTTGCAATCAAAACAAAATTAATAATATACTTAGGAATGAACTTAAGAATGTGAAGGGGGGAAGCCGGGATGGCTCAGCGGGTAAAGCGCTCGCTTTGAAGCCCTGGGGACCGAGGATCGAATCCCGGCCCCGGCCCAGGTGGACCCATATGCTGAGCTGGGGTATGCCCCCAGTTCAGTTCTTGCTGGGACCTATGTGGGAGGCTCCCAGCCCAGTTCCTGCCCTGCGCAGCCCTGTACCCACCTGTGGAGTGAAACTATATGGAAAACTAATGTCAACTATGGAGACTGCTCTGGGCCCTCCCCCTTCTCTCTGTCTCTCTCTGTCTCTGTCTCTCTCTGTCAAAAGTCAAAATAATTCTTTAAAAAAGAAAAAAAAAGAATGTGAAGGACTTAAACATGGAAAACTTTAAGACACTATTAAAAGAAATTAAAGAAGATACAAAGAAATGGAAAGATATTCCATGTTCATGGTTTGGAAGAATCAACCTAGTTAATTTAAAATGGCCATATTACCCAAAGTAAGATAGGATGTAATGCAATTCCCATTAAAATTCTACAGACCTTTACCAAGAAATAGATTAAAAAATAAAAATTAGATTCATATAAAACCACAAAAGGCCCTGAATCGCAAAGCAGTCCTGTGGAAATGAATTAGGCCGGAGACATCAAGTTCCCCAACTTCAGTCTATACTACAAAATGTCAGTAATTAAAACAGCTTGGCCTTGGCAGAAAAACAGACATACAGACCAGTGCAACAGAATAAAAAAACCCAGAAATAAACCCACAAATACATGGACAGATAATCTTTGACAAAGAAGCAAAAAATATACAATGGGGCAAAGAAAGCCTCTTCAGTAAATGGTGCTGGGTAAATTAGAAAACCACATGCAAAAGAATTAATCTGGACTGTGAACTCTCACCATATACCAAAATTAACTCAAAATGGATTAAAGATCTCCACATAAGACCCAAAACTATAAAGTACATAGAAGAAAGCATTGGTCTCAAACTTATAGACCTTGGGTTCAGAGAACACTTTATGAACTTGACCCCAAAGACAAGGGAAGTAAAAGCAAAAATAAATGAATGTGACTATATCAAATTAAAAAGCTTCTACACAGCAAACGACACTGTCAGCAAAGTAAAAAGGAAACCACCCAAATGGGAGAAAATAACTGCAAAAATGCCTCTGATAAGGGCTAATATTTAAAATATATAAAGAACTCATATAACTGAACAACAAAAAATCAAAACAATCCAAGTAGAAAATGGGCAGAAGACCTAAACAGACACTTCTCCCCTGGAGACATACAAACAGCCAACAGATACATGAAAAAATGCTCAGCATCACTAGCAATTAGGGAAATGCCAATTAAAACCATAATGATATACCACTCTTTTAGAATGGCTATAATCAGATGGAATAGCAAGTGCTGGAGAGGCTGTGGAAAAAAAGGAACCCTCGTATACTGCTGGTGGAAATATAAATTGGTACAACCACTATAGAAGGCAGTATGGAGATTCCTCAGAAAACTAGGAATGAAATAACTGTATGACCCAGCAATCCCTCTCCTGGATATCTACTAAAAAAACCTGAAAACCTTAATCTGTAAACGTATATGTACCCCAATGTTCATCGCATCACTGTTCACGGGAACAGTGATTGTTTGATTGTTTCCAATTCATGGAAACAATCAAAGTGTCCTTTGATAGATGATTAGATAAAAGAAGTTGTGGTAGTTTACACAATGGAATACTAATCAGTGATAAGAAGAAATGAAATAGTGATTTGTGACAACATGGATTGACCTTGAATATATTAAGCAAAATTAGTCAGACTGAAAGAATCAAGAAACGTATGACCTCACTTATAGGTGGAATACAAAACTGAAAGTAACAGAAACAGAAACTCATAGACACAGTCAATAGTTTAGTGGTTACCTGAGGGTAAGGGGGGAGGTGGGTGTGAGCACAGGTGTGGGGGGAGTAAAAAGTGTATCAAATATATGAAGAAAAGAGAGCTGATTTCTGGGAGGTGACCATATAATGCAATGCATAGACAATGTAATGTAGAATTGTACACCTGAAAACTGTGTAATTGTTACCAACCAATGTCACCCTAATAAGTTTAACAATAAAAATTATAGGGGAAGCCGGGATGGCTCAGTGGGTTAAGCGCTCACTTTGCAACCCCAGGGACTGAGGATTGAATCCCGGCCCCGGCCCATGCGGACCCACATGCTGAACTAGGGAGTGCCCCTAGTTCAGTTCTCACCGGGTGAGACCCTGGCCCAGTTCCTGCCTCATGTAGCCCCGCGTCTACCTATGGAATGAAACTGTGGAAAAACCAGTGATGTGCGACTCTGTCTCTGATGAAGACAATAAAATAAATCTTTAAAAAATAATTCAATAAATTAATAAAGAAATAAAAATATACCTGCAATTAAAAAAAAAATAGACAAACAAAAAAGAATCTTCAATGCTGTTAAGGGGAAAAAAAATCTCTAACTGTCAAAGGAAAACCTTTCAGGCTGTCATCAGATTTCTCAGCAGGTACTCTGCAAGCCAGGAGGGAGTAGAGCCTAATTTTCAAAAATGTAAGAGAGAAACTTTCAATCAAGAATTAACTATCCAGCAAAATTAACCTTTAGGTATGAAGAAGGAATAAAAGACCCTTTCAGACATTCAGAACCTGAGAGAATTCTCCAGCATAAGGCTAGCATTCCAAGAAATTCTGTAGGAGGCTATTTGACCTGAATCAATAAATCAAAATAAATGGAGAAAAGTTGGCACAACAAAGAATTTAAAAGGAAGAAAGAAATGGATACAGGAGTTCTTCATATATCCATAATCACTCTAAATGTAAATAGACTGAATTCACCAATAAAGAGTCACAGGGTAGCAGATTGGATTAAAGAACAAAACCTAACTATATGCTGCCTATAAGAGACACACCTCAGCCTCAGGAAAAACACAGGCTCAAAGTGAAAGGGTAGAAAACAATACTCCAAGGAAATGGCATTCAAAGAAAAGCAGGAATGGCCATACTGATTTCTGATGAAATAGACATCAGGATAAAAAACAGAATAAGAGATAAAGATGGACATTTCATAATGATAAAAGGGAAAATACATCAAGAAAACATGACACTCATTAATATATATATCCCTAACAGGAGGCCCCAGAATTTACAAAGTAACTACTAACAGATCTAATAGGAATATCTGACAAAAACACAATTATAGCACGGGACCTCAATACCCCGTTGAGAACCTTGGATAGATCATCCAAGTAGAAAATAAATAAGAAAGTAGCAGCCTTAAATGATACACTACAGCAGGGGTGTCAAACTGGCGGCCCGAGATAATTTTTTGTGGCCCACGATGCTCTGAAATAAAATGAAAATAGAAAATATTGTTATGAAGAAAATAGTTCTTAGGGGAGATCCAGGCAATACCGTACATACAATTCCCTCATTAACCCTTTAACTACTGAAGACGAGTATACAGGTGGCCCAGTGCCTTTCCTGGGGGCCTGTGGGCGTGTATAAACATGCTGACTCAGTTCTGGGGACGTTTGTAAATGTGATGTGGCCCACGTGAATCTTGCCTGTTGCACCAAATGGCCTGTGTTTTAATTGAATTTGACACCCCTGCACTACAGCAATTGGACATAATTGACATATATAGCACAGTCTATCCTGCAATATAGGACTCTACATTTTTTTCTAGTGCATATGGAAAATTTTCAAGGATAGAACATATGCTAGGACACAAATGCAGTCTTAGTAAATTCAAGAATATTAAAATCATACCAAGTGTCTTCTCAGACCACAAAGCTTTGAAACTAGAGATCAACTATAAAAAGAAAGAAAAAATTACACATTTGGGTAGATTGAATAACATATTATTAAAAAATGACTGGATCAAAGAAGAAATAAAACCAGAGATTACAAAATACATACAAACTAATAACAATGAAAACACCATGTACTAAAATTACTGGGGTGTGGCAAAATCAGTAATCGGAGGGAAATTTATATCGTTACAGTCCTATTTCCAGAAAAAAGAAAAAGCACAAGTAAACATCCTGACATTCCATCTTAATGAACTAGAAAAAGAACTAAAGAACCCCAAAGCCAGCAGAAGGAAAGAACTAATAAAAATTAAAGCAGAACTTAATGAAATTGAGAACAAAAACAACTGATAAAATTAATGCAACAGAGAGCTAGTTCTTTGAAAAAAAAATCAATAAAATTGACAAACCACTGGTGAGGCTTACCAAAGGACAAGGAGAAAAATCCCATATATTCAAAATAAACGATAGGGGAGAAATTACAACCGATAACTACAGAAATACAAACAATCATAAAAAAATGAAAGACTTTATGCTATCAAATTTGACAACCTAGAAGAAGTGGACAAATTTCTAGGAACATAATTTACCTAGACTGAACCAAGAAAAACTGGATAGTTTAAATAGACCAATCAACAGTACAGACCTTGAAACAATGATCCAAAACCTCCCCAAAGGCAAAAGTCCTGGATAAGATGGTTTTACAAATGAGTTTTATCCAGCATTCAAAGAGGAACTAATGCCCATCCTCCTTGGACTATTCTGAAAGATTCAAGATGAGGCAACACTCCCTGACTCATTTTGTGAGGCCAACATTTCCTTAATACCAAAACCTGGGAAGGACAATACCAAAAAAGAAAACTATAGACCAAAATCTCTGATGAACACTGATGCAAAAATCCTAAACAAAATATTAGCAAATAGAATAAAACAATGCATTAAAAAGATTATACATCATGATCAAGTGGGATTTATCCCAGGGGCACAAGGATGTTTCAGCATATGCAAATTTATCAATGTAATATACCACAAGAACAAAATAAAAGATAAAAAGCATATGATTATCTCAATCGGTTTCAGAAAAAGCATTTGACAAGATACAACATCCATTTATGATCAAAACCCTGAATAAAATGGGAATTGAAGGAAAGTACCTCAACATAATGGGCTTTATATGACAAAACCTCAGCCAGTATTATAGTGAACGTGACAAAGCTGAAGTCTATTCTCCTAAAATCAGGAACAAGACAGGGATAACCTCTGTCACCACTGCTATTCAATATAGTACTGAAAGTTCTAGCCAGAGCAATCAGGCAAGAGAAAGGAATAAAAGGTGTTGGAACAGGGAGAGAAAAAGTCTAAATGTCACTTTTTATAGATGACATGATTCTCTATATAGAAAATTCTAAAGACTACTAAAAAACTACTACAAACAATATACAAATACAGTAAAGTTGCCAATACAACATCAGTACCGTATACAAAAATCTTCAGCATTTTTATACCGTGTTTCCCTGAAAGTAAGACATCCCCCGAAATAAGACTTACTTACAGTTTTGCCTCTCGCTGAAATATAAGGCATCCCCCGAAAATAAGACCGCCCTGATAATAAGGCCTCCCCGATAATAACCGCCCCCCCCCCCCCAAGCTACCGTAACTCTGGACCGTAGCTGGGGCCCCGCTGGGCTGCTCACTGTTGACCACAGCACAGCAGGAGCAGACAGGAAGTGGGAGGTCTCTTTTCATCAGAGAGCCCACGCCGCCACCAGGACAAGCTGCCGCCTGCTGCTCGCTCTGCCCTGACGGAGTCTGGCTGACTCACAATTAGACATTGAGTCGCACGGGGCAGGAGTCGGGCACATTGTGTGGACACACCGGGGTGACCAAGGTAGGGGGGAAATGTCTGATAAAGGGGTGGGAGGGATGTCTGGTGAAGTTGTCCACTGGCACAGGGGTGGGGGGAGGGGGATCACTTAAAATGACACAGGAGGATCAAAAGGGGTTACAAAATGGTAATCCCCCCTCTGATTCTCCTGTGTCATTTTAAGTGATCCCCCTCCCCCCACCCTGATACCCCAGTGCCATTTTTTTTTTTTTTTTACCTCTAAACATGAGTGCAAAAAGAAAAAGCTACTCCATGGAGTACAAGAAAGGAATCGTGGAAGACTCTTGGGGCCAAAACCTTACTGCTTTCTGCAAAGAGAAGATGTTGCGTATCCTATTGGTCCGAAAATGGCGAGCAGAGTATGGTAACCTCATTGAACAAGTGGACAAGGGAAATGCTAAAAAGCGCAAGTGTGGATCAGGTCGGCAACCATTATTTTTGGAGCTGGAAGACCTGATCTGTGAATGGGTTGTTGACAGGAGAGCAAAGGCTTTGGTTGTAAATAGGGCTCAGATTCAAGAATTTGCCCTTGCAATGGCACCACAGTTTGACATAGCTCCCGAAGACTTCAAAGTATCACAACACTGGCTGGATAATTTCCTTCAGCGAAGTGAACTGTCTTTAAGAAGATCCACAACATTGTTTAGGCTGGAAGATGCTCAAGTTATTTAGCAAGCACTTGCATTCAAGTCCTTTATTGATGATGCTGACTTCTATAAATACAATCTTTCCAACATGATTGCTATGGATGAAACTGCAGTGTTTATGGGCCAATCATCTCAAACAACAATTGAACAGCGGGTTGCCTCCTCAGTGTACATTCCCTCCACTGCTTACGAAAGTGCACATGTTTCCTGTATTTTGGCAATTCGTCTGGATGGCACTAAAATCCCACCTTTAATCATTTCTAAGGGCAAGAAGGAAAAGATTGAATGTGTTTTGGGCATTTTTACGTATTCTTGAAACTGAAAAAGCCTGGGCCACACAAGCAGTTATAAGGAAGTGGGTCGATTTAATGCTGCCGCTTGTTATGCAAGGGAGCCAAAGAGGTCTGCTAGTCTGGGATGCAGCCAGCACTCACCACGCTAAAGACATGAAGACGTTTCTTCATGAAAGAAAAATAGATCAAGTAATGATTCCCGCAGGAATGACGGCCTATCTCCAGACTCTTGATATTGCAATAAATAAGCCATTCAAGGACAATTTGCGCATGGAAATTAATGACTACATTGAAAATAGAATGGAGAGAAATCAGCATGGAAATTTTGTGAAACCTAAACTGCAAGAGGTTGTGACTTGGTTGAAGAATTCATTGGAGAAAATCACTGACAGTTGCATTGCAAATGCACTACGAGCAGGCTACCTTGACAAGAAGTACTCATTTAAGGACAGTGCTATTGCTAAACATGAGAGATTTGATCCACTGATTCTGAAAGAAATGGAGTCATAAGAAATTCACCAGGAAATTCAGGGTTTGAATTGTTATGATGATGTTCCAGAAGATGATGACATGACTGTCATTGAATAAATGAGTAAATGTACCATAGATTGTTGTACATGGAAATAATGGTAGTAACAAGAAATTCTTGATACTGTAGGATTCACAGTCTGGTTATGCTGGTTTGTGATGACAACTACAACTGTGCCGTATACAGGTAATAAATTTCCTTATTTTTTTTGTTCAAAAATAAATGTGTACCATATTCTTCTTCATGGAAAAATAAGACATCCCTTGAAAATAAGACCTAGCGCATCTTTGGGAGCAAAAATTAATATATAAGACACTGTTTTATTTTTGGGGAAACAGGGTGGGTATGTTAGCAAGAAAATACCAGAGAGGAGAAAAATCCGTTCCCTTTGCTGTCTGCAAAAAAAAAAAAGGAAATACCTAGAAATAAATCTAACAAATAATGTGAAGAACTTATACACTGAAAAGTATAAGACATTCTTAAAAGAAATTGAAGAATACTCAAAGAAATGGAAACACATTCTTTGTTCGTGGATTGGAAGCCACAACATAGTTAAAATGGCCATATTACCAAAAGTAATATACAGGTTCAACACAATTCCCATCGAAATTCCACAGACATTCTTTCAAGAAGTAGATTTTAAAAATCATCAGATTCCGGGAAGCCAGGATGGTCCAGCAGGTTGAACACTTGCATTGCAGCCCTGGGGACCGAGGGTTGAATCCTGGCCCTTGCCTGTGCAGATCCATGTGCTGAACTGGGGTATGCGTCCCATGCAGGAGGCCCCCAGTTTGGTTCTCACCCCATGATTCAGCCCTTGTTCTTCTTATTCTAGGTGTTCATGATGTGATATTAGGTTGTTTACTTTGTTTTTTCTTGTTTCTTGAGATAGGCCTGTAGTGATATAAATTTCCTTCTTATTTCAAAGCTTTGTGATCAGAGAATAAATACACTTGGTATGATTTCAATCTTCTTAAATTTGTCGAGGCTAGCTTTGTGTCCCAGCATGTGGTCTATCCTTGAGAATGTTCCATGTGCACCAGAAAAGAATGTATAGTCATGTCCTTATTGATTTTATGTTTGGTTGATCTCTCCATGGCTGTCAAGGGTGTGTTTAAGTCCCCTACTATAATTGTGTTTTTGTCAGTTTCCCCTTTTAGATCTGTTAGTAGTTGCTTTGTAAATTTTTGTGCTTTTTAGTTTGGGGCATATACATTAATAAGTGTAATGTATTGTTTTATTGTCCCCTTTATCATTATGAAATGACCATCTTTGTCTCTTACTATCTTTTTTTTTTTTAAGATTTATCTTTATTGTTTTTGACAGAGAGAGATACAGAGACAGAGAGAAGGGGGAGGGCTCAGAATAGTCTCTATAGTTGCACATCATTGGTTTTTCCATATACCGGTAGTTTCATTCCACAGGTGGGCACGGGGCTGCACAGGGCAGGAACTGGGCTGGGGTCTCCACCCGGTGAGAACCGAACTGGGGGCACTCCCCAGTTCAGCATATGGGTCCACACGGGCCAGGGCCGGGATTCGATCCTCAGTCCCCAGGGCTGCAAAGTGAGTGCTTACTGAGCCATCCTGACTTCCCTTCTTACTATCTTTTTTTTTTTCTCATTAAACTTTGTTTTAATGGGACTCAAAATTCTGTGATAGATTTTTTTTTTTTTTTTTTTTTTTTTTTTTTTTTT